>JAYMSV010003175.1:0-10183 GCA_036897745.1 Erodium moschatum | reverse complement strand
TAACAATAAACAACCAGTCAAAAACAAAACTTCCTCTAATCCTCCTCATACCATTCGCTATTTGAGGCGCTGGTAACCTTCTGATTGAGGGCTCGAGTCTTGGATCCGGTATGACGAGGTAGTGCATGATCATGATCATGTTAGAAATTTGAAATTAAAATTGTAGGCCGAGGTTGATGAATGGACCTTTTAGGTGTCTTTGTATATATTAAGTACATGTTTATGTAATCCAGCATCTTTGTCGAGTTGTTGCTTTAAAGTTGCCTGTCATTAGAACCTAAGCAAAATTATTTTCAATCTTAGGGTTAGTACAGAAGAAGACGCAGCAGGAAGGAAAATAAAAGGAGATGACATAGAAATTTGGTCTTTCTAAGTTTCTAAACGGATTCCGTAACGAAAACATGCATTTTTGGGGTATTAATCTTTTACCAGGCATGTACATGATAAAAATGTTCACCGTAGAACAGCTTTTGAGACGAAAAGTCATAAGGGGATATATTTTTGTAGTTTTCCCTTTATATTAGATAGGGCGTCAGATATTTAAAATAATAAAATAGAAAAATAAATAATGGCTTCCCCTGAGCCCGGCCCCCGGAGCAGCCGCATGTCCTCGTCATCCCAGCCACGTGTCACGGTTTTATCACCTACAGCCATCTTCATGACATCATTGTACCGAACCGTCCCACATCCATGCCCAGACAAATCGGACGTGTATAAATGCACCCAAAACCTTGCTGTTCTGACCACAACCGCAGTGGATTAGACCGCCATCTCCTTCTTGGTGCAAAAGCTAAGCTCACTCTCAGCGCTGATCTAAATTTCTCTCTCTAAAATCTTTGGATTAGGGTTTATCAGATCTTCTAGCTCCAAGTCTCAATTCGTACGGTACTTGCTATCTCTGAAACCAAATCAATGGCCAATCATTGATTCACAGCAAGCAATTGCTCGTAGAAGCTGATGCGAACAAACCACAGCTTCTCACGTTTTCTCTTGTTTTCTTTTCGTAGTGAGTTTTCAAGTTTCCGATCGGAGAAATGGAAGCAGTTCAGGATTCGTCGTCGATCACGAGCGCTGCCGGAGCGCCTCATCTGAATTCGCCACCGCCGTTTCTGTGCAAGACGTACGACATGGTGGACGACCCGTCCACCAACTCGGTGGTGTCATGGAGCAAGAGCAGCAACAGTTTCGTCGTCTGGAACGTGCCTGAATTCGCCAGAGATCTCCTGCCCAAGTATTTCAAGCACAACAACTTCTCCAGCTTCGTCAGGCAATTGAACACATATGTCGGTATCTCATTCTTTTCTGTTATGCGTATTTGTATTTGGTTTACAAATTTAAATTTCTGTGGAAATGGTGATTTGAGATATGGATACTGAGAATTTTGGAATAGGAATATAGAATTGTAGATGGATTTAACTTAGATTGCTATCCTTGAAAAGGAAATCTGACTGGAGAACATGAAATTGAGGTTGTGGTTTGAATTTGAATGTGAGCCACCACTCTAAAGATTAGGGGGTTTCATGTTCTGGTTCCAAATTTTGTTCTACTTGTTGAATATGGATCTCCATGCCATACTTGTAGTAGCTGAATTATAGTGTTATGAAGTTGCATCACAAGTTATGGCACGGTTATCTATATTGGCACTACATACTTATATGTATGTCGTCTTGTTTGGGACATACATATAAGTATTCAGCCAAAATTGTTGTCTGAGGTTCTAAATGGCTGTAGTGCTTGACTTGCTCCTGTGATGTGAGAGGAGCAGGAGTGTGTATAGGATTCTCTGAGATTACTTTCAGCCAAAATAATAGAAAGATTAGGATATCATGCAATTCATACTCAGCTAATAGGGATATTATACGTGTCACTGAATCCATATTATTAGCAGCTCAGTTTTTATATTTTGTTATCTCAAGTTGTTTTACAACTTCATGATTTTGGATATCCTCACAACAGTTTTGACTCAAGATGGACCATCACATTCCCTAATTCAAGGTTTATAAACTTGCAGGTTAATATGCTCCCTGAATGGCTTTAGACAACCTGGTCAATTAAGGGTTAACTTGGCCAAATATTGGTGTTTTTGTATGTGTGTCTATATAGTAATTTAACAGGTAAATTTGAAGCTCCAAAATTCTAAATGGAGATTTTTTTTCTCCATATGAGAGTTATAAATATTGAAAGCAAGTAAACGTTTCTTATTTTCTTCGTAGTTAGATGTTTCAAAAGACTCGCATTATCTCATGTTGTTTTTAAGTGATCTGGTTATTTTATTGGTTAATTCTCTTAAGATGAAAACCGCTATTTCACACTTCTAGTGGATTAGGAATATAAATTATACATTGGAAAACATGTATTTTCAATAATCTAACAAAACGAGAAAGTCACAGTAGACCCACTGATGAAGTTTTTCGGCTGCCGAACATATTCACCTAACTGTCAAGATGATAGGATCTACTTAGGGACTTGTGATTTACAGTACCTCCATATTCTTAGCAGTGTGAAGTATTTACATGTGCAAGAGCATGTGATGTGCAGTAGTTGACTTGGAGCTATGCACATGGCATGAAAGTGGCCCTAGTTCTCATGATATAATTACATGATCTTTGGCATCATTTTTTCTTGCTTATCTCATTGTGCAGAGTAAAGTATATAGGAAAAAACTCTAGCAAACCCTTCACTCGGTAACTTGACAGTATGTATTCTCATCTTTGTGAAACAAGGTAGATAGAAATCACTGTATACCTGGGATTCATTTCCTCTTTTTTTTTTTCTTTCTTTTGGCTGATTAAACATAATAACTGAAGTCAAATAGTTGATGATGAATTCACATTTTTCTTACTGCATATGTATATTAGGCAGCTGTTTCATTTATATGTTGATCATTCCTATTGTGTTACTGTTAAGTATGGACTATCTGTAATGTTTCTTTGAATTTGATTGAGCAGGGTTTCAGGAAAGTTGATCCAGATCGCTGGGAATTCGCAAATGAGGGATTTCTAAGAGGTCAGAAACATCTCCTGAAAAATATAAGTAGGCGAAAGCCTGCCCATGTACATAACAGTCATCAATCACAACAACCTCAAATTCAGAGCACATCAGTTGGGGCATGTGTTGAGGTGGGGAAGTTTGGGTTAGAGGAAGAGGTTGAAATACTCAAAAGGGACAAGAATGTCCTTATGCAGGAACTTGTAAGGTTGAGGCAACAACAACAAACAACTGAAAACCAGTTGCAAACTGTGGGGCAACATGTACAGGTAATGGAGCAACGTCAGCAACAGATCATGTCATTTCTTGCGAAAGCCATGCAGAGTCCTGGCTTCTTTGGCCAGTTTGTTCAGCAGCAGAATGAAAGCAACAGACGTGTTGGAGGCAGTAAGAAAAGGAGACTTCCCAAGCAAGAGGAAGAAAATGCAGTCAGCGGGCATGCAACCACTTCCCCGAATGGCCAGATGGTCAAGTTCAAGCCTTCAATGAACGAAGCAGCCAAATCAATGGTCCGACAAATAATGAGAATGAATGCATCACCCAGGTTGGAACCCTCGGTGACGAATTCAGATGCTCTAAACTCATTGGAATGTGGAAGCTCCTCAAGCCGGACCTCTGGGGTGACCCTCTCTGAGGTTACACCAACTTCAGGGCCGTCTTTAGCTGATTGTGCTTCTGCTTCCATCTATGAAATTCAGTCGTCCCCCCCTATGGTGAATGACCATGCTAAAGCAGCCCAATACCCTGAAATGAATGTTCTCAATTCTCAAGAAGATTCAATCTTGCTTGACTTCACTCAAATGCAGGGAATAATGCCGGAAAGCAGTGCTGACACTGCAGATATGAATCTTACTGGGTCTGGGACTGGGAATGCTGGGTATGCGGATCCGTTGTCTGCAGTTTTGGATGGAGATATGAGCATTGAGACTGGTGCCTTTTCTCCTGATCCTGACATGGAGAGTTTGTTGGACGGGGTCCCTAGGCTTCCTGGAATCAATGATGTTTTCTGGGAGCAGTTTCTTGCAACAAGCCCGCTTACAGGGGATACAGATGAAATTAATTCAGACTGCACTGAGCACGAATTCCCTCTGCAGGGAAACGGATGGAACAAGAGTCCACAGATGGATAATCTTACCGCACAGATGGGGCTTCTTACATCAGAGGCCAAAAGGGGATGAGGTCATATACTATTACACATGACGTCACATACAAAGGTAACTCTTAATTTACCATTTATGCTAAGGATAATTGTAAAGCATACGACGCGTTTTGCAATTACTATCGGTGAACTATATTTTTTCGCAAATGACATCCTCTATCTATTTTCCGTCTGCATATCCGTTGCTTTAACGGAAATTAATCATGTGACAGTCACAGGGCTTCAATGTTTTTGGAAATGACAGTTTAGCCCTTTACATTATACGTGTGTTGGGATCCGTAACTCTCATGAATATATGTTTTGCAATTTGGAACCCTAATGTATGCACTTTTACGTAGACTTTTTGCAACAAAAAAGTAACCCTATTAGTGGATTTGCCAACGGAAAATAGTTGGGGATGTCAGTTGCAAAAAGAAATAGTTAATCTTTATATTTGTAAAGCACGCTAGTTCACTCCAAAAAATTTAATTATTCCTTTATGTCATAATAATCTGATATCCAGATAAAAATAGTTGGGGATGTCAGTTGCAAAAAGAAATAGTTAATCTTTATATTTGTAAAGCACGCTAGTTCACTACAAAAAATTTAATTATTCCTTTATGTCATAATAATCTGATATCCAGATAAAAATGGATATAGGTCTTTACCTCTTGTGTTTTAGTTGACAACGTTAGATGTATACTGAAGTGTGCAGGTAAAACAACCTAGTATCAGGTGTCTTGAAATTCTAAGTTTGGGCAAGATATTCGTTTTCACTACTTTAAGATAATTATTGGAGGGTTTATCAACTTGGTTTTCTGAAGGCTATTTTCCTTACGCAGAGAATGATGAATTTTGTGGTAGACCTTCGTCGTTGAGGATGGACGAGTACTGGTAACAACGAAGCTTGAAGAAACTGATAATCCGTTTACTTTGTATTTAATAATTTGATTGTGTATGTGTGGTTCTTCTAGTGTAATCTGTGCCCGCCACTGGTATGATATGCCACTATCAGCTGCGAAAACTACTACTTCAGAGGATATCATGAATTATCTGTCACCAGGTAAAATCTAAAATGATATGCCATTATAGTAATATTAATATTATAGAATCAAAATCAAAATGCTATAACATTGAGGATGGAGGTGGAGAAAATTTTGCCGGATGCTTATTATATAAGTTGGATTCTTGGTTCAGCTCTGCATTTCTGTAACATGACATGACTGTAGCGTTTGCTTGAATTTGGAGTTGAACCACAATTAAGGGACACTGTTAAAAATACACTCTAAGTTGGAATCTGTTAATTTACATTGTAAGTTAGTATAGAGTCTGCTAAAATTGATAGGTCTTTATTTTGAAGATGGCTTTGTTAGTGTGTTCTTTCAAGACCTCCAGGATTAGTTAGAGGAAGTTTAGTTTTTTCATTGAACTTCAGAATTTGTTACGAAATGAAGAAACAATAGTAACATAACATAAACATACGGACTCAAATGGGCAGGGTTAGCTTGGAGGGAAGAATTCGTTTCGAAATAACATCATCTTGGATCGAATAATAATAGAATTTCATGCTAAGATATGTTTGATTACTACCAACTGCAACACAAAAAAAATTATATAAAAAAAAAGCGGAAGGCCGCACAAAGAATAACCAATGACGAATGATGGGCATACAATCTTGGCTTGGACCCGAACCCAGTTGAAGCACATGACAAGAGCTCAGTTGAGAGGACTCAACCGCTAGGAAATCTATGACCAGACCGAGCCTTGTGGTTGAAGTTATCTATACAAATTCCTCTCTCATTATGCTACCACGACAATGATCACAATGATCAGAATTATCCCAAATATCACCAAGAGCAAACACGTCTGCGAGGGCAATTTGTATCTTTTAGACAGCTTATAATGTGGCAATGCTAAGAGTCATAAACATCATACAAGGAAATAGAAATGTGGGAGAATCCCATATATGCATCCTCGATCTATCCTTTTTAGCAAACTTATTCTCATTTTTTTTTTGTTCAAAACGCACAGCTAGTTGTCACTTTTTAGCACCAATTGTCATCTTTTATTTAATATCAAAAACTAACTGTTACTTTCGCAAAAATACTTTCGAAAGCAAAGGGGGCGGTTAGTTTTTGCTAAAAGCTTATGGAGTCGATACTTTTTAGCGGAAGTTGTTTTCTGTTAAAAAAAGGTGACAGTTAGGCGCGTTTTTGAAAGAACAAAAGGTGGGACTACTTTTTTCTGTTAAAAAGGTTATCCAAGGATGCATATTTGGAGTTGCCCAGAAATGTTGAATGAACTTTACCAGGGATGAACCGGTTTTTTGGCTTTTGGATGCCTTCTTAAGTTGGGCAGTGGCTTGGTTTGTCGCAGCATGGGAACTCTCTATATTGGAGCTGATGTCATCTGAATGCAATTCATACAGTTAGCGTGATATGGAGAATTCGAATACATAAGTGAGGGAAATATGCTTACCTATCATAACTCCTTGGTCATGAACCAGCACAGCCAGATCTTTGAAGATTTCATTCACCTCTCCGATCTGGTTCTGAATTTCTTGGATCCCCTGCTCTCTCTCTTCAATTATAGCTTCATTGAATGTTATTTCGTTGTCCAGCAGCATCACCTGCTCTCTGCAGAAAAATTGGTGGTGACTGGTGAGGGTGTTTTATAAAGATAGATTCAATTGCACATGATGTATTTCATTTGAAGAAGATGAGTCAAAAACACTCCGTAAAGGTGGGGGTTATCAGTAACACGTTGTATCTTTTCGTTATTAATAAAAAAACGGATTCACACTGAATAGGTGATGGTTTTACCAAAGACAGGCTGTTACCTTTCTCATTTATCAGTGGTTTTTTTGGAACAAAATGGACGAAATCCGAGGTTTTTTTGTAAATAACAAAAGGTAACAGTGTATTACAGATAACCCCTCACCTTTACAGTGTATATTTGAGAGTTCAGGGTCGCCGAAAGTGTGTTAATAAAGTTACCCTAGAATATAAATTACCCCTTACGTTAGTAAGTGTCTACTTTCTCATTTAAAAAAATTATGGATAAGTTATATAGTAACGGACTTTCTCACGTATATCTGAATGTGTGTTTAATTCTTATCAAGGATAATAGTGGCACTTCATACATAACTAACTTACTGAAAAGGAAAGTGCAACTCAAATTGGAACAATTTTAAGGGACAAAATGGACACTTATTTTGAAATGTAAGAAGTATATCATTAGAATCTGTACACATTACATGGAGGTATTTCATTAGTTTATTTTTTTATGAAGAACAATGAAGAAAATAAGCCAATCGTCATGTAAGAAATGCTTACCTTTTAGACTCTAAGAGAAGAACTTGCTGTTCGCGACTTTCACGGTTCCTAGATGAACTTATCTCCAACTCATGGTCAGTGTAGCTGCATAACATTCCAACTGTTAGACTGGAGTAGTATATCTTGACAAGTGAACCATTCAGGATTCTTATCAACTTTTGTTTCTACTTTATATCAAGATTACACGTTTAATTTATATTTCATGAAGTCTTTTAATTACTGTATGCATTAAACTGGTAACATTCCATGAAGTTTTGAGGTTTCACACCAAATTATGCCAAAACAGTTGTGGAAAAGAACAAATGGAGGCAGACGGAACTGTTTAAAATGTCTAGATTAAAAACTTTTACCCAGAAGGAAGAACTTCTTTGGGAACCTGAGGAGCATATGTGGTTTCCCTCTCAACTGCTTGTCTCTGAGCCTTCTGGAATTCTTTGAGAACTGTCTGGAAATCTTTTGCAAGCTTTGCATCACCAATTTTCTTCGCAGCCTGAATTTCATAGAAAAGTATTCAAGTCCCAACATCATTATGCCAACCCCAACACCAATACCCCTTGCCTAAAACAATAATCCGGCAATCACTATTATAAGAAAGAAAGGAGAACAACAAAACCGCTGCCCCAAAAATCACACGAGAAATATCTGTTATGTAGCCACTTACACTAACTTCTGTGTGTTGATCAGTTTCACTGGCTAGCTTCAGTTTAGCAGAAGTATCTTTTACCAATTGCCCTATATGTAGTCTTGTCTTGCGCCTGAAAATAGGCCAAAGACGGTAAGAATAGAGATTATGCAGAATACAAGTAGTCCTTTCTTCTAA
Source organism: Erodium moschatum (assembly GCA_036897745.1). Lineage (NCBI taxonomy): Eukaryota > Viridiplantae > Streptophyta > Magnoliopsida > Geraniales > Geraniaceae > Erodium > Erodium moschatum. The sequence continues at coordinate 1,902 of JAYMSV010003175.1, read as the reverse complement.
TTAATGCAGCAAAGACATAACATAAACGTGAGTTTGCGTTGTTGGGAAACAAGAGAAGCAAGCTGTCAAGGTGACAATATATATGTACAAGCAGAAAAACCCAACTTGCCAACAAAGTTACTGTTATTGTTATGCCTTGGAACTAATTTACATCAAGTTAATATGTAGAAGATCTAACTTCTAGGTTAAAAAAATTAAAAGACCAACTGATGAGAACAAATAAGTAGTGACAAACTTTTTCAGTAAGAGTTGGAGGTGAGACAGTTCAGACCTGAGACTTGGTTGTCAACCTTTAATTGAATGAAGATCAAAATGAGGCTACAATTGCATATATAGTGCAAAAGACTCCAGGACAAAATCCTGTGATTATAATTTCAGAACTTCCAAAGCTTATAGTAAACAATTGTGAAATCAGTGTCTACTTATTCTTTTTGTCATACCAAAACGCTGGCCACATAGCATACAACCATAGATTCAAACCTAAACTTGTTGCATTTTTTGAAGAGGAGCAATAAGCATCATTGAAGCTCCGTTTAGAGAAAATGTAAGGTTTAGTTCACTCGTCAAAGTAGAGCCAATAGCTGGGGGGAAATGCTACTGATTTCCCAAGTAATTGTATTTATTTAATACAAACAGAGCCACCAAACCTAAAACATAACAAAATGAGAAGCGCATTTTCAGTGCACAAACAACTGATACACCGCAAATCAACATTGTCAAGTGATCACCAAAAACAAAGCACCAAAATTAGTCGATTAATAAGCTCGATGCCACTGTAATCTAGCACTAAGTTTGACAAAAACACGAGCATGGTCAGAATTGAATTGACCTGACCGTGACAAAACAAAATCAAGCATCAAATTCACAACAACAACCAAGAGCATCCTCATCGGGGGCTCCAAAACAACCAATTAAGCAAGAAAAATAGACTGACAGCGTATCGCGGAGTTGGAGAGTGTCCTTGGGCGTGCCGAGAGAATTGACTAGGCGGTAGAAGGAGGCGACGGCGGTGTTGATTTGAAAGATTCCGGCGGCGACGGCCTGAGAGGGCTCCAATTGCTGCAGCTGCCTCCCTCTCTGATGCCTGCCGGCCTCCAGATCTTGAAAGCTCATCGCGAGAAGCTTGGATCCGGAAATGGATAGAAGCTTCTGACGATGAACAACGAGAGGAAATGGAAGGAGAAATTAGTCACCTTATTTTCTTTTAAGTCAATTTTGGTAGGAAATTTCCGCGGGACCCACCGGCAAATTCCACGTTTTGGTAATTTAGCGGAATTGGCGTTTGACAGATAGATAGCTCCGCCTTCACCAAAGTGGTTGGTTGGCCTCTTCTTTTCTTTTAGTTGTTGTGGTCTCCTCCTCTCTTCAACTTATTATTATTCAAGTCTTCTTTTCTTTCTTTCTTTCACACTTCGTTTACTAATGGGTTAATTACAAATAACCACCCTCAAGACTGATGAAGATAGACGAAAAGGGTTTTTGGTTAATAAACGATACATGAAGGTAGGTATCAGTTAAAAAGTACATGAGGGTAGGCATCCCATAATCATGTATACTTGAGGGTGGTTATTTGTAATTAACCCTTTATTAATTTTGGACCACCATCAGGGTCTTCTCTGGAGCATCTTCAACACATCCGGACAATTTGTTTAACTAATTCGTCCCTTTCTCACACAAAGTTGTTAACGATTGATCAAATGAAATCTAAACGAATGTTTACATAAATCACGTGGAAAATGATTACAAGGTGTCAAGTTGAGTTCATCGGAAACAAGTCTAAGGACATATAGATGATAACAAGCAAACGATGTTAGGCAAAAGGAAAGGTCGGGTTGATGATAATAAATTTTTTTGTCAACTATTATTAACTAAGACCCAACATGAACGTGTCTGATAGTTCGC
>JAYMSV010003174.1:0-10186 GCA_036897745.1 Erodium moschatum | reverse complement strand
CAGCTCAACTGGTCTGCTGCCACTGCCCATTTCTTATAGTACGTTATAATTATATCTTATCTTATTATATTATTTGGTAAAAGAGCTACCGGGAATTAAGGATAGATTTGAATCCGACTCTTCGTCATTTCAATTTGCATGATTTACGTAAGACGATGTTTCCTTTCATTTTTGTTTATTTTTTTTAGTTCCTATTTTTGTCTATTCGGACCATAATGTTTCATGTGTTTTGTCTTATAATTAAGTGTTGTGTGTGCTGAGTTTGTCCATTAATCTGTTTATGTAAATGGAAGCTACCAACTATATATGATTTTCATTACAGTCAAAGGACAAAGAACACTATAGATATAGTTAACACATTATATCAAAAAGAAGAAGAAAAAAAGATATTACGGACTGTCGGTCCTACTGAAATGGCAATATATAGAGATACAATACAGAAAGAAGAGCTAAACAGGTGAAGAAAGAGAGAGAGAGGACAGAAGTTTTGTTTTTGTTTTATTATGTTTGGGACGAAGAATGTTCATATCTATGTATGTACTGGTTGGTACAACGTAATTATGAGAGAAGATCCAAAGTGTGGATAATGATTTTGTAATAATAAGTTGGACCTGGTCATGGAGGGCAGTGACCCAGTGATGATATCATAGGGATGCACAAAACTTTGCTTAAATATCAACGGCGTTAAAGAAAAGGAGTCCTGATCAAATCCAATGACATTCATTTTCTCATATCGATGTTATTTAAAAGTTTCGACTATTTTAGTCGTGCTCTGTATCGGATTTACACGATTAGGGTTTGTATGTCCGGCAACTGGACCTCCTCTCACCGGTCTCCAATGGAAAGCCCTCCGGATTCCGACATCGGATGGCTCGAAGGCTTCTATTTCGTTGGATCTATGAGGACCCTGACCCGGACCCTAGAAAGTAGGGGTCCAATAGAGTCTATTGGGCCCAGAAACGAGCGAATCCCCCCGACTTCTCAACTTTCTGGCGCCCCTATATGGAAGGGGCATATTCCTTGGGTGACCGTATCTACCCATCCGCGACCCAGGACAACCACCTTCACCGGTATTTAGCTTTGTGGCGTTGCGTTAAAGTGCGTATCTATGGTCTCTATCCGGTTCTACACCTGTTTGTAGAAGTATGAATAATATGAGTTTCTAAACACAATCAAGTCGTAAGACAAAGAAAAGAATAGGTCTTTATGGGAATGAAAGATAAGAGTATAGTAGCTTATTATCCATGTGAATCGGATCACCTTCTCGAGTTTAGAGAGGGGGATTCCGAACGATACATTGGATTGTTTGGGGTTGTATTCCTAGACTTTGTTTCGATTTGCTTGTACCGGATGTATACTTTTGATTTCTCTTAATTAATCGAACTCACACCCCTCTCCCCTAAAAAACCAATAAATAAAAAATTGAGAGATCTTGATATATTTTCTGGAAAAAAGACAAATGTATGTTGAGAATGGTGGTATTGATGATTAAAAAGATAAGGAAAAGAGAAAGCTTTATTGCAATAAGCCAATAAGGACCCATTAAAAAGCTGTGCTGGATAAAAAAGAAAAGGATAGAAATACACAGCGGGAATAAAGCACTCGTCCATACATCCATTAATGGTGCTTTTTTGTTTGAAGATCAACCAAGTTGAGTTGATGATACAAAGAGAAAGGACCAGTTTCCTTTTCACTACATCTCTTCACTAAAAACTGAGGATGACGATACAGTCTTGTTACAAATTACACTTACCCCTTTCCTTGCCATTTTTTTTTTAATCTTCCTTTGAAGTAGTTACAGAGAGGGTTTTGAGCTAGTGATCTTCCACTTGCCCATTTCCATAACAATGTAAAAATGATGATACAAAAATATACCTCAGCTATTATGGGTATTCGACAGAGACGATGGCCCTGACTGCTGCTCCGAAGTTTGCATTTGAACCTCATCGGTTTCTGCCCGGGCCAGCTTCTGTTGCTCGGTGAACCTGCTCATCCGTTCGAGCAACTGTGCAGCCTTTCGCTTCCCTCTATCAGTGCCGTTCTGTGCCAAATCTGAAAGCGGTCCCATGACCCCAAGTTCTTGAGCCTGTGCAATATATTGTTGGTCTCCAGAACAAAGGTGCACCAACACTGCTGCAGAATTCTCCTTGTTCCTTGGGGACCCGTTTCCAATAACCTCAACCAAAACAGGCACTGCCTCTGCAGCTCCAATGGCTATTTTCCCCTCGGGGTGGCTTGACAGTATGGCTAGTATGGCCAGTGCTTCGTCTACCATACCACCCCCAGGTCCTGTCAACAACTTCATTAATGTTGGCACAACTCCGGCCCTCACTGCCCTTCCCTTGTTCCCTTGGTATATGCACAGATTGAACAAAGCTGTTGCTGCATCCTTTTTCCCCCTTTGTGTGCCTTCAGCCAGTAGTGTGACAAGTGGTGGGATGGCCCCTGAAGCACCAATTGTTACCTTATTTTCATCCACAACCGAGAGACTGAATAGAGTAGCTGCGGCGTTCTCCCGAGCTTCCATGCTCCCCTTCTTGAGCACCTGAACTATACCAGGCACAGCCCCGCATAATATTATGCTTCCCTTGTTGTCTTCACATATGGAGAGGTTGAGAAGTGCTGTAACAGCATGTTCTTGGATACGTGAGTCCGGTGTAGAGAGTATGCCCACAAGTAGAGGTATGGCCCCAGCTTCAGCTATAGCTACGCGATTATCTGCATTGCGCTTGGCTAGGAGGCGGATCTCACCTGCAGCTGATAGCTGGTCTTCTGGGATTCCAGAGGTTAGCTTGTGGAGGAGATTAGTGATCTTGGTGCGTTCAGCTGGTGAGCAAGCAGATATGGTCTTGCCAGGTTTGGAGCTGCTGGGTCTTTTGGGTGGTTCAATGCCATTTGCCTCGCACCACTGGGCTATAAGACTACGTAATGCGTAGTTTGGGGTAAGGGTGTTGCTCGTGAGGCTCTGTTGTGTCTTTGGACATGTCCCATGCCCAGCTTCCAGCCACTTCTCAATACAGGCACGTTCGTAGGTCTACATACAAGAAAACAAGGGCCTATTAAAAGATATTGATATATGCAGTCAAGGAGTGTGTTCAGATGTTTTATACAACTCTTATTTGGGTTAATTGATTCAAAACAATGAAACAAACTACATTCCCACTAGAAGACTCAACACTCAACAGCTATTGTGTACTATACGTCCTTTAAATATAATTATCCCCAACTTTAAAGCGCTACTTACCGTTACCTAAACTTGCAAAAAAAAATCAGATAGCTATTGTTCGCCAAAAATTGATGAAAATGTCCTTGACCCTAATTTAAAAAAAATACATTTTAAAGTCTTTCTTATAGTTTAATCTTTTTTACGGAACTTTTTTACACCTCCTCAACCGTTTCCTACATCTAATCAATATTTTTTTGGTGGTTCTTAAGTCTTTTTTGAGATTAAGGTCAAGGGTATTTACGTCCTTTTGGCAAAAAAGAGCTATCTGCAATTTTTTGAAAGTTTAGGTAACTGTAAAAGACGTATAGTACGCAATAACTATTTGCAATTAATTAATCCTTAATTAAATTTAGTGAATGTGCTGACATTACAGTCCAATATATAGTGCATTCATTTCACTAATGATCAAAGGGAGGAACGTTGGTAATACCCAGAGATCCTTGTTAGCAAAGATAAACCATGTAAAAAGGACAACTAAAGATGTAATTGAAGTTTAAATCCATGATCTGTACCTGTCCTGTAGACACAATGACAGGGTCTGTCATCAACTCCAATGATATTGGGCAGCGGAAATCATCTGGGATAACGGGGCCCTTATAATTTCCGTCAGTGGGTGCTTGACCACTGCAACTTGGAGGAAGACTCTTTTCTCTTGCTGGGACATCCATGTTGGGGTTTTCTGTTTGTAAAAAATCCTTAATCTTCTTAAGTAGCATTGACATCTTCTCAATGCTCTCCCCAGGATCTCCATCACTGCAAAAAACCATCTCATGTAGAGCAAGTGACTCTTGAGTAAGTTCGGCTATTCCTGTCAAATGTAACTTTTCGGCAGTTCTCTTTAGGATGGTTGGATCTGGAGCAGTATCATTGACCTTGTCATAAAGGGATAAGAGATCCAGATATAGCTGGGCATCAGATGCATCAACTCTCCCATGGGCTCTTCTAAATTGAGCAAGAACAAGCTCAACCTGTACAACAAAGAATAGTTGAAACAAATCATGGAAATCTTCTAGGTCATGCACCTTTGTAGACTAACATACATATTTAGAGGACATTAAAAAAAATATGTTTGTTTGGGGACTATAGTAATCACATCCTCACAATATGCTGACATAAATGTTCATTGATAGATCTCTACCTGTTCCTTAACTTCATCCGATATGTCAAGTTTCTCAAAGGAAACTCCACTCAAAGCTTGTTCCAATTCAGCTGTCACCTCATGGAATTTACTCATAACTTGTTCCCTCTCAAGGACCTGCATATGTATATTCTGGTCAGTAGAGAAAACTAAAATACGAAACAGAAAGAGAGGTACCTTTAAAAACCTAGTGGATGATAACCTTAAACGAATCACAGGAAACATTCCTATAAATTCACCACAGATGTGTATTCAAACAAAGTACACAGCATGGGTCAATAAGCTTCTTCAGCATGTTTTCAAGTTACAGAATTATTTTTAGTAAGAAAGTAAACATATGAAAATTGAGGATTAAAACCATGCTTCGACCACCACTTGGAATTAAGTCTAGGATTGTGCATCATTTGATGTTACACTTACTTCACATCACTCACTTCTCTTTTTACAGTGGCAAAATCATAGTTGAAACCAAGCTACAATATATGCACATCAGTTACAAACAACATAAGCATTTGTTGTTGAACGGTAAAAAGACCCCAATGCAGATGCCCAGTGTTCTAAATAACCCGATATCTCCCCGAGAACTCGCTGAAACTTAACCACCGAGTTTTGACAGGTTTCCACCAATAAGTGAAAATCGGTCAAAACTCTGTCAAATTTGCTCAAGTAAAATAAAACATGAATTATAATGTGTTTGGAACTATCTTGTTTTAATAAACTATTGCTACTTTTTCACATAACATGAATTAAAATGTTTTTGGGACTACCTTATTTTACTTAACTATTGCAACTTCTTGTCTTCAATATATGTATTGCATATTTATCTATTACAAAATGCGTTTTGACAATATCCCCCCAATAAGTTAACGCGTTTTGCCGATATCTCCCTATTAAGTTAAGAAATCTTTAATTGGCACCTCACCAAGTTATGAGTGTTACTAAGTTTTCAGACCTTGCTGGTGTCTGATGCTCTGCGTAGTAAATACTGTAAGGTTTCTGTACGCAGTATAACAATTTGTTCTTCCTTTCTCAATCAGACATATGAATACCCAACATAGGTTTACAATAAGTTGTTTCAAAATTGACTATTCCCTTTGTAATAGTTGTTTTAGAAATACGGTACAGAACCAAATCCACTCAAACTCCCTGTAGATGGAACCAATGCATGTATGGAAACATTTCCAGAAACAGGGCAGAGCAAGAAAAATTGCTCCAAAATAAAAAGTTTTTTTCCCACAAACTCCATTGAATTTCTAAAGCAAAACTGATGTAACATCAAAAGCACCTCCACAGCCAAAACGAAAAGGGGAGAGTGACCAATAGATGAAATCTTCGTATATGATACTTGAGAGAATGTCAAACAATCATAAAGCAGCAATTTGAAAATGCAAATATCAAATTATTAAATGAGGTTCCGCACATGGCATAATTGTACCCTTTTTACTAAGTGCCTGTCTTCGTAGGTAGTGCCATCAGGAAACAGACGAGACAATGTAAAACATAACAATAGACAATATTATACCCAACCAACCAACTCTTATTTGTTGGATCGGTATAGGTAAAAGTACGAAAGACAAGTGCATCAATAAAGGCGCATAAAAAAGCTATACAGAATGCATGAATAAAAATAAGTTCGTGCAAGAAAAGAACACCAAATAAATTCAACACATAGATTGCCTACTGATCAATGGAAAAGTGCAGTGTTCCACTTAAATCTTCAACTCAAGATAACCTATGATAAATAGAACAAAGGTGGGAAATATAACTGATAAACCTTGCTAAAAGCCTAAAACTGCAATTTCATCCAATATGGGAGCAATAAGAAAGTTTGACACCTTTATGTGCAAGCTTGAATGAAAGCTGCTTTATGGGTTTACTATATCTTTTGAGAATTACCTCCCCATGAGATAAAGATTTTAGTTTCTCAATTCAATAAGCAACCTCAAATTCTCCACCAATTCTGAAACATACTGTGTTAGATTGCTAGCAAATTATTAATTGATTAGCACTTGAATTAAATCGTCAACTTTCATTTTGTTGAACATCCAATCCAAAACACCAATTTCATAAACCCAACACCCCTGATTACTGCCAGGAAGCTAAATACTCGAACCAATTGTAATCAATATCAGTCCAATCGAATGCTCCGACATTTTCTCAGCAACCAAACAGATCTCAACAGTACAATATGCAAATTTCAGACGCTAACAATCACGCAAACGGCATAAAAAAAAACGAATCAGTAACAGAAACAAACCAGGTAAATTTTGCTGCAGTCGCGGCCGAATCTGAGCAACTCCTTGGCCGATTGGAGCGCCTCCTTCAAGGAAACCAGAGCTGTGACGGAGTCCTGAGGGAGCTCCTCCTTGCTGTCCCTAATCTCCTCGAACATTGGGGTCAAGAGCTTCAATCTTCTGGCCAGATTGCAATACTCCTTCTTGACCGCACACCTGTAATCAGAGAACGAAGCTAACTCATTCACCGCCTCGATCAGTCCCCGTACCAGTGCCCCTTTCTCCTGCTCCGCCTCCATAATTCTTCCTCGGCTCCTCAATCGGAACCTCCTGGCTCGATCTCTCTTTACGCGCCCTTATATCAGTGTTGTTGAGGTGGGAACAGTAGCGAAGGTCGGAAATGGAAGAGACCAGGTTCAGAGAGAGCGTTGGGGAAGGAGACTATTGTTGTGATAGCAGGTTACAGTCACAGTCACAGTCGTCTCCATGGAAAGAAAGAGATAGAGAAAATACTAGTTGCAGTAGGCGCAGACGTTTTTTTTTTGCGTGCGGCGCGGCTGTTGAGCTCTAAACCGGTCTCTACGTTTTGTGTTCCTAAAGTGGACCGGCTACATATCGGCTTGACTCGTCCGGCTCGGCTACTTGTCACTGAACTCCACGCGCACCGTTGATTCAGTCTCATCGAACGCTGGTCATTTGACGTGTAAATAAATACCGTTCTTCATAATCTTCAATAACGTACACTCTTTTCGTAGAAAATGTGTTGTCTAAATAGGTGTTGAATATTTGTGAAAATGACTTCAAAATTTTAAATTATTAGAGTCTCGTTTTCGTTGTTTATATAGTATTCATTTTGTCAAAGACAGGGGCCAATCAAATCCCTCTACGACTAAATTTACCCACATAAAATAAAAAAAATATTAAATAATTTGTTGAAAACTAAACCTTCAATAATTCATATAAAAATAACCTTTTCACCATTAAATACTCATAGAAAATTGATAGGGTTACTGGTTCAATTGTGCATGACAACTCAACTAATTATAACGTTCTTCTTTTTTTGTTGATAATGTAATCATAAATTTATTAGAATACTAATCCGCTCAGCAACCATATATGCACTGTATAATTTTAAAAAATATATATGAAAACAATATATTGGTGCTTTAAAAATTGTTAGAAAAATATAGATGATCATGAACAATACGGTAGGACACACAAATAGCAGGACGATGACGTAAGCGTAGCCACGATGATCCAGACATACTCATTGTCTTGTTGAAAACTTGATGAAACATCTAATGTTAATCTTGTATCGTTCCCTTACCTTTGTCTTCTTCGTCCTTCTTATCCTCAGCTGCTATATAAACATATATTTCTCATTATCTATATTTCATTTCATGTCACCCATTGCTAAAACATCACCCACCTACCTTTCTTATTATAATAATAATAATTTATAAATTTAGATTTTTGACCGGTTAGGTTCTAATTGTATTTTAAAACTATTTTCTCATTAAAAATCGTAAATTACTTGTTAAATATGTTTGTGCCTTTATTTCTAGGCTGTTGTTGACTAGCATAACTAAGTATAAAAATTGCCTGAGAAAGAAGATTACATGTTGTATGCAGACAAGAAATAACCAACTACTCGCCTAATCAACGCCAGCCTAGACCCGCGTCACGGAACCGTTGTCTTAACTTCCAGAGTCAATATGAAGTCTTGACTTTTTACGCTCCATATGAATGTGGGACATACAAGTGTCGAGATTCAAGGGGTTCGATCTCTTGCTTGCTTGCCAGCCTGGCAACCTGATACACGTGGCCCCACATCGCGACCCGTATTCATAATCGCAACTCGACTAGCTCGGCCAAGCGCCTCTCTACGGCCGAACAGTAACCGAGACCGAGCGAGTCAGAGAGCCAATGGATCCATCTGTTTCAGCCAGAGCTGGGTTAGGACCCAGAAGGACGGTAAACGAGGCACGTGTACCTAATGATGGGCGGTCCAGTCCACGTTTGCACGGCTTTATCACGGAGGAGAGGCGGGATCACAACCGTTCATTTAATCATGAGTGACATTCACGTGCATATGCAATGCGGGGGATAACTGGAAAGTTGAGTGGGCACCGTGTAAATGACGAGTGGCGGGGCCCAGGCAATAGTGATGCATGCAGCTGCACGTGACCCGCCGTAAGGACAACTCAGGCGGAGAACGATATTTGGAGTTCAGCGCGAAGGCGTTTCCGGTTATTCCGCGGAGGGGAAATGATATCATCACCGAGTAGAGTCGGCTTCCGTGCCTCACCGACGACTCGTATTGAACAAAGGAGAGAAACACTACAGGTACAGCGTGAGTGAACATAAATTATATTGGTGGAAGGCTGAAAATTTTCGCCACGGAAGATCATAGCTTCGTTGGACTGAAACAATTGCCTTTCTGGGCCTTATTATTTATTCCAAACTATCATCAGAGTGGTCTCTGAGCCCATCACTTTCTTTGCTCAAATGGGCTTAGCCCAACAAACTATGCCGTCCCAGTCTCAGTCCACCTTTTCCACTTATTTTAGATTCACGGGTTTCGTGTATTACTTTCCATTCGGAGTTCTAGTCAAAACTGGAACTCAGATTCAGATAGGCCTAGTGGCAGAATATTTTAGGATATTCCGAACCAATGAAGTTCGGACATCGCTGAACATTATGGAATCTTTCCTAGCAGAGTATATAAACATAGTACACAACTTGTGTCTGTGTGGATCCTACTGATTTTATTGTTTAAGCAAACCATAAACGTACAAGTTAAAGATGCTTAAGTCGTTTGCCAACTCCAACTTGGTGGTTTGAGTACGACACATTATTGCTCAAAAACTTCCATTGGAGTCCAAAAATTCACTTGCATACAAGACTCTCATATTTCAGCATCATAATCTATTCAGTTAGGTATATTAATATTTCATTAATGTCCTTTTCATCCAAGTATGGAGTAATCTATTGCTTCAAGAAACCATCTTTGCTAAATCTATCCAATCCCAACCACCCTTGTTATATAGATTATTGATTCCTTGCTACCAGGAAACACGAATCATTACTATTTGATTAATGAGGCACAAGTTTATGTTGGTTCAAAAGGTTCTGAATCAAACTTGCTGAAATGGGGAAGCTCCCATGAACAAGATCATTAATTTTGTAAATTTTGGTTAAAATATGTTACTTATGTCTGGGCGATCTTTCACGACAAAAGGTCAACCTTTTTAGTTAAATCGGGCTATAACCTCATTAATAGGTAACTTATTATTTTCATATTTACTCGATGAGAGTTCAATTAATATTTCAACATTTCCCCGCGCGTAGGATTGGATATTTTTATGTGGGCCATAGTAGGACTGGATATCTGTGGACGAGAGACAACAAAGTGGAGGTGAGAAACGAGTCGTGGATCGAACCAACTCTTATACTATATAAATAACATCTATACGTGTGTTATAGCAGGATTAAACATCGGTGGACCGAAGATGGAGGTGACAAACGGATCGTGGGTCAAACCGGCTCTAATACCATGTAAATTTGTATGTAAAACATATCTCTTAT
>JAYMSV010003173.1:0-10187 GCA_036897745.1 Erodium moschatum | reverse complement strand
TGATGTTACTTGGACCTACGGGGCTCTATACATTATACTGATTCTATATTCTCATTAATGAAAAAAAAAAGTAAAGAACAACATCATATCCTCATAACAACAAAAATCCAAAACGGATAAAACAACCAGAAAAATTGAAACAAACTAAGCGGAAAAAAATATATACCAGAGTGCTCCCTTGTTCCTCCGAGAACGGACAGTCGAGCCCGGTCCCGGGTCATGCGGGGTAGGCCACGAAACACCTAGCACCCCGCCCCCGGGCTGATTCATGGCTCCTGTCAGGGCTGTTTAGCAGCCCTCCTCTGTTGAAAGTCGTCCTCCTCTTCATCCACGAGTTGACGGGTTGTGATGGAGACACCCGAGAGGTTAAGTTCTTGTTGCACGACATCTTCGCCGTCTGCATCCTCCTCGAGGGTGAAAGCCCTGAAATGGTCTTGAACGACCACAACAATCCCGAAAGACGAAGAAACGATCGGGAGAGGTTGTCATGGCTGGGAATGCCTTGCGTTGAATTGGGGGGGGGAAGGCAAGGGGGTGTTTGGACGGGGACCAAGCCGGAGGCGGGCACTGGTTGGGGGGTGTTGTTTGCCCTGCGAGGAAGGTTGCGATGGCGAGCCCGTCCAAACCTACGAAGGTGGGCCTCGGGAGAGAACGGGACTACCTCTTCGCACGGCAAAGGTACTTTTCGACGGGCCGGTGAGTATTGTGGTGGATATCCTCCGTAGGGAGGAGGCCGATGAGGTCGTGTCGCCGACGGCAACACCATGGGAGGATGAAGATGCAGAGGAGATCGGCATGGAAGAGCTTGGCGACTGTAGTGAAGAAAGAGAGAAAAACCTATTGTTTCAGTCTCTCAAGGCTCTATGCTTTTTTTTTATCCTTGTCTTATCAATTTAATGTTGTTATCTATTTTTTGTTGCATATGACATATTCAAATTATTTTTCGTTTATAAATCCACCAATAGGTTTTAAGAGTTGTTTTGTAATTATTGACGTTTTATTATTCTACTCCTCCTTCGACTTGGTCTTTTTTTAATAAAAAATTTTGAGCTTATAAAAAATCAAATAGGATTATCTTAGTTTGCAAAATAGAAATCATTCATTTAAAAATATATACTTTAAAATTCCAAATTGCAAAACATATATACATATGAAAGTTACAAATTGCAAATATGTATCATATAAAGGAAAAAACCGTTATTTCCCAAAAAAAAAATAAACTTATGTTGTCATATACTAATTTCTGCTAAAGATAATATCTTTTCAGACGGAAATAATCGGAGAATGTCATTTGTAAAAAGAATAATTCAACGGAAGTTTTTGTAGTCTCGGCCAGCTTATTCGCATAGATAAATTCATTGAGGTGGGAAACTAACAAACCTCTGGATGTCCACAAGAAAGAAGAAGAATAGGGAAAGGAGGTTCCACTACTGCACACACGGTGAAGTGGCTGGAAAGTTGCAAGTGGATTATACTCATCCACTGCCTCCACACATCGCTTTACAAGTTAAGAAAAAATGTATCATCCTTTGGAAAGAAACCAACCCAATGAAGAGTTACACAAGTATTAAGGTGGAGGGGAGGCAAAACTTGGTATATACAAGGATGGTTTCAGTTCTCTTCTAAGAAACATATTATGATGTCCACCACCAGAACATGAACATCTTGAATCTACATGGGGATAAAGTAAAAGAATTTGGTACCCCCCTTGTTGAACAACTCCTCTATTTATTACACTTCCTTGGCTTTGCAATACATGGTGAAAGAAGCACTCATGTTAGCACTGCAAATGGTAGTCAATCGTGTAAGCTCGGATATCAGATGGGCTTGTGCCAGGCCTGCAAATCCAACGGTCAGAATATGGACGGTACCAATGAAAATAATTATATTCAGCATTACCTTACCTTTTATTGATGGTACCATAGTGAAACTTGCTTCTTCCAGCCTTGATATCTTCTATGTACTACAGCAACAAGAGGTAATATTCAATTAAATAAGATTATGTAAATGAGAATCAACTGAAACTTATCAAGAAATGCTCAATTAAATCCATACCAAATTTAGGGTAACCAACATTGATGAAAATGCAAGAGAATCAAAAGGTATGTCCTCAATTGCAAATAGTTGGCAATCTGATGATTCTGGACCTGGTGAGAAGTGGGGTTTCTTCAGCTTCGCTAGGAATATTATGTATGTCTGCTTTAAACAATGCAAGACATAAACAATCATTTTCTGGATTAGTGCACTAGGAAACAGCATGAGATCAGTGCTTCTTGCTCACTTGACCAATTAGAGGTATGTCCAGTTGCGCAAAAGGTGACATAACTTCCACTTCTGCACCCGCTTCTTCTTGGGTTTCTCTGATTGCTCCTTCTGCAGCTGATTCCCCGATTTCCATGTAACCAGCAGGAAGGGTCCTATAAAGTATAAACAAAGACCAAGAGTGATTCAAGTAGAAACATCCTTCAATAGTTCAATGGACAGAATTCTGTTGAGGTAGCTACTTACCAAAGACCAAAAGATGGTTGAATGTTGCGCTTGCAAAGTAGGATCTTGTTTTCATGCACAATGAGGCAACCCACAACCTACACCAATGTAGACTAGCATGCATTAAGCAAAATGATTTTGCATTCTCAAGAAAAAAAGTAAGGGAAAATCTCCACTCAGCTACCCCCTAGTAGGCCCTATTCTCAACTAACTACCCCAAGTTTCAAATGTTTTTGACAACCCCTTGAGTTTTTATTTTGTCTCATTCTACCCCAACTCCGTCAATTTTGGGCGTGGAATGATGAAAATACCTTCATGAATAAACAATAAATAAGGCTATTTTCGTCACTTCACTCCCAAAAGTTGACCGAACTGGGGTAGAATGAGGCTAAAAAAACTTAACGGAGTTGTCAAAAAAAATTAAACTTAGGGGTAATTAGTTGAGAAAGGTTCATACTGAAAGGGTAGTTGAATGAGATAATCCCAAAAAGTAAATAGTCTATATATGCACACAGCAGTAAGTTGAAATCCGTTTACTGGATTGGCAGGATCTAATCATACAAAAGAATGGAAATCATCAACCTAAGATCAACTGAGTCTAAAGTCATACCATTTTAGGGTTCTGATAGGAGATTTTTCCACAAACTGTGCAAATAGCTCTAGCCTTTTCTTCTCCATCAGGTACTTCATACTTTGTTGGTCCACCACACCACTGACAGAAATTTATCATACGAGTGTTGCCCTACATAATTATAGCCATTTCAGGTGTGTGAAGTGGTAGAGATAAGTTGACGAATATGGGTAGCAAGGAAGAAAACGTCACTGAAATGCATCCTCTTATTCTTTGATTGGATCATATAATTTCAATTACAGCATTATTCCTACTAAGAAAGCAACAACAAAAAAAAAAACTAGGCACAGCTTCAAAAAATTGCAGCATCATTTCAATCTTGAGCTCATCGGGTAAATTATGGACCATATGATTTGATTTTACATAGATGATCCCCATGGTCCAGCATGACTACAGATGATCAAATACTTGAGATGCTCACTTAGAAAACAATCAACAAAATTATAACGCAATGCAAAAAGATCTCCTAAAACATTTATTGATGTGGGTTTATATGCCATGGATATTTGGACAACCAATGGTCCACACCACATCTATAACAAGCTCTCTTATCAGGGAACTTCACTAATGCTTATGATAGAGATTATAAATTGGATCTGTATGTGTCATAACATTCAAGAGTTGGACAAATGAAGGCAACATAGATAAGTTTAGGTCACCGAGCGAACAACACATAGACAATGTAAGGAAAGTGAAGACAGATATCTGTTATTTTGGAAGTAAAACAATCTTTTTTATCCTATACTTTAACCTTGACTTGGGTAACTCATCATCATCATCATCATCATTATAGGCATACTGAACAAGTAAGCACAGTTAATATTAAGTTTGTCCAATAGAGAGCTCAAAGGCCTAAGCCTCAGATCCAGAGATACAACCAAGTCCACGGAAGGAGAATCAAGAACGGTATAGAGTATCCAATTCATTGTGCAGCCAATACATATCAAGTTTGTTCATCCATACGAACCATGAAAAATCTACCCAGAAGCAAGAAAAAAGTCTTAGATAATCATAATCCAATTTCAACAAGTATAATCTACTTCATATATTAGTATCATTTCTTCCCAAGACAAGCAACAAGTTTCAAATTCATCAAATTACCCGGCGAGAGAACAAAACGAAGTCAGAAATACATACAGAGTGAACAGCAGTCGAGGAAGGAGAAGCGCCACCAGAGTTCGATTCCGACCGAGTCGCATACAAACGAGAAGCTCCGAAACGAGACCTGCGAGTCGAAATTGCAGCCGCGGGTCTTCTTGAACTAGAAGAAGACGACGGTGCAGAGGAGACGGAAATCGAACAGATCCCACGACCTATGTTGGGTTTTATCCATCTGTACGGCACGAAACCTGAAGATGAACCCATAATCTGTATAGCTTTGAGCATTGTAGCTCTTTGGCCAATCTCGAAGATGAACCCAAGACAAAAAAAAACGATTATTTTAATCTATCTGATCTCGTACAGTGCGATCCAGTCGAAGAAATGAAATGGGTTTTTGGAGTTTCGGATTGTGAATCAGTGAGTTGTGGATTGAACGGACCAAGGAACGTCACGAGTCAACTCACCAAAATTCTGCGAGACTCTGAATTGCGTATATAGACACATTATTGATAGTTTGATTTAATCTTCTTATTATTGCATTTGTAAGAAAAACATGTGTGAATGAAAAACACATGTTTATTTAGCGTAAAACCTTATCAATCTTAAGGGAAACAATGTTTGGTCAAGTACACTTGATCACTTAATCAAGTAAGCTCTAGTTTCGAAATAAGAATCTTTACATGGTACAAGTAAGCATATTAAGTAAGAACATGAACTGATGTATCTGGTGGAGCAAAACTGTCATGCATCTCAGATCCTCACGCTTGCAGGATCATTGATTCACAGCCAGCTTTTCGCGTAGCGATTCATAGGCTGCACTACACAGCTTGAACTTTTCCTCTGCATTAGTCTGTACAATAAGATTAATTAGCAGGGTTTTACCGATCAGTAGGCTGCAACCAAGAGATTAAAAAAAGGGTGAATTGCACATAACTACCTTTATTAATTGCCCACAAACACTAACCCCATAGTAAATTTAAATTTTTTCCATACACATGACTATCATTATGAATTTCCATCTGTCAAAATAGCCAGAAACCAACAGAATTTTCGTTTTTTTTCGTGACGTGGACTTTAAAGTTTTTATAATATTCCAAAGCTGCTCATTTTCATCCTATAATCTTTCAAATTCAATATGATTCCGTGGAAGCTTTCGAGAACAGAATCGAATTGAAACACCGGAAAATTAAAGGATGGAATGAGTAGTTCTGGGATAATGCAAAATTTAAAAGTCACATGACAAAAAGAAACGAATTTTTGTATGGCTTCTGTCTATTCAGTAGTATCATGACATGTGGAAATTCATAAGGGTAGTTATGTGTACGTGGGCAATTCATAAAGGTAGTTATGTGCAATTTACCATAAATATAATGGTCAAATCATTGATGATCGATGAAAGATTGTACCTTGGAAGAGCCCTGGTGACGATCAGGATGCCATTTCAATGCACATGCTCGATATCTGAAGCACAAAAGTTGGATAATCATCAGACAAGAAATGAAAAATTTATTAAATTGGCGAACCAACCGATCAAAAACATTCACGAGAAGATAGTTAAGCAAGATCAAGAGCCTTGAGAGAACTCACGCATCCTTGACATCTTTCATCTCCAGAGGACCAGAAGGACTGAGTCCAAGGGCTACCCTATCTGACTTAGAACTTTGATGTTCAGTTGAGGATTCAAATTCAGAATCTTCTGCAAACCGGTATCTCCTATTTGAAGATCTTCCAAAGTTATTAGAGTATCTAAAGGAGCTCCTCCAATAAGAATCCTCATCCTCTATAAACGACCAAAAGCAATGCCGGGCCTGCCGGCTTCCACCAAATGCATATTGGAAAATGGTCTCAAAATCAGAATCATCGTCTTCACAAAACTGGTATTGCCCTAAATAAAAGCAGAAATGGATAGACAATTAAATACCAAAGGTGATTCAGAATGACTCATAAAGAAAATTTAGATATAAATAAAGGGTTAATTGCATATAGTTATTGTGTACTATAAGTTTCAAAAATATTGCAGATAGCTCTTTTTCGCCAAAAATGATGAAAATGTCATTGGCTCCAACCTCTAAAAAAACTTCATAACTACCAAAAATATTTTGGTTAGATGTAGAAAACAGTTGAGTAGATGTAAAAAGAACCCTTAAAAGATAAAACTATTTAAAAGACCAAAATAATGTGTTTTTTTAGATTAGGGTCAAGGGCATTTTCGAAAGCTACCTATAATATTTTGAATGTTTAGGTAATTTTAGACAACATTTTATAGATAGTTACGCGCGAAACACGTATAGTATGCAATGCCTGTCTGCAATTAACCCATAAATAAACCAAGCTCTAAAATTTCCAAGTGACTTACTTCTCCCTCGTTGCTGAGACCCCTGATTGCTAGACTGTCCTCTTTGGGGTCCCTTGGAGTGTTGCCTTCTAGACCGTGAGGTGTGTCCACTTGAAGAAGGGCCACTATCATCAAATTCTCTCTCCAATTTCTGAAATCTCAAATATTATCATCACAGTAGAATAAAAATAAAAACTAACAGCAAAAGATGATCTGAATAAGCTATGACAATACTAGACTTTTAAAGGACAGCAGATTAAAAAAATGAAGTCACTCGGAACCTTAAATAGGTGCTCCGCATAGGAAGTGGTGTTACGATATAATTCTTCTTTCTGCTTCCTTCTGTCTCTTCTGGCGTAATATCTACGCCTCTGTAAACAACATATCCAACATCAGATGGAAAACAAGGTAGGCATTACTGAAGTACACGAAGCATGGGAAAAGAAAAACTTTGGGGGTTAACTTGATTTAGTGTATGAGAAATTTGAGGAAATTAGTGAAACAACACAGAAAGTGCATACAAACTACTGATATCTGTCATGCCCTGCTTCAAGGATTTAGACCAATAAATTACAATAATTCGTTAAATTACACCAAAATGAAAATATGTTTTTCCAAAACAAAACAGGTTATCATTTCTACGGAGTTATTGTATTTGTAAAAAAAATCAAGTCATTTCATCACATTTGATAATCCACCAAACTGTGGAAATCTAATCCCAATTTTTCAACTATGTGATTCTTCCTCTATGGTTACATCACCTCTTTTCCTCAAATATCATATTGACATTCTTTACAATCTTTCTCTTATGTAAGGCCATCAGCTAAAAAATCATGCCATTCCCAAAAGTTGTAAAATGGTTGCAATTGAAATAACTGAACAAACTAATCTGTAGCACCAACCACCCTTATTACTCATTTGTACATGAACAATGTAGGAAGAGAAAAAACATCAAGAGTGTGACGTCGTAAGAAATAATGAATTGCCTTTAGCCATAGCGCAAAGATGAGAAACTAAACAAATAAGGTCTGTACACACTTGCCTCCTGTTCAAAACAAAATATGGCATCACTCAAACTCAATTTCAAAATACATTAGGATTAACAAGCCCAACAGAAATCAACATGTTATCAATTATTGATACCATATCCAATTTACCCATACATGAACATAGAGAATGCGATGTTAACAGATAAAAAAAAAAAATGCATTTCAAGTGTAAATTTAACAACATAACATTGGTTCTGTTAGTTAATCACGAAGGTCGAATATCTTTATCATATTGTTCTTCATCTGGGTTGATAGGAATATCTTTATTGTGATAATTAATTTGGCTCAAAACAGCTCAATATCTCATAACGGTGCCCACACCTCTACAAAAAAAATCATCTATCTTACACTTAAATCATAAAACGAAGGCAAGTATATGAAATTTGGAGTAATCAACAAGAACTGACACAAAAAAGAAGGATTTCTTAAATGCGTGAATACAGAAGGAGAAGAATAGACTAACCGTTTCACGTAAATCGCGCTTTCTGCGATCCAAAACGGGAGTGGAATGGAAGAGGGCGGCTCTGAGGTATGTTGAAGCGTTGACTTGTGTATTGAAAATGGCTGCCCCCTTCGCGACGGCGCTGTTCATCTCGGAGAGCGGCGGAGATAGCGGAGCTCGAAGCCTTGAACCTACCGCCGTCTGTACATTGCGAGGAGGAAGAAGAGGGCTCGACTCCGAGGTCTACGGTGTAACATTTTCTGTGTTTGGGGTAAACAGTAATTTCAGGTTTAATTTAATTATATTTTTATTGCCATGAAAAATACTTGGGCCTGCCCAAGTTCCTATTTAAAGAATACCCCAAAGAGAAGAAAAAGGACACATATCATGGGTTTTGATTATGGGCCTGAAACCCAAGTTCCTAAGGCCCAATTAGAATTGTAGTTCGAATCAAAATGGGGGATACAAAACCAATCTGGAATTCTTAGAGGCTTAGTGCACACACTCCAAATTTATTTTACAGATCGATTAAGTGGAAAATTAAGGTTGGTTCGACGAAATTTTGAAGTGGAAATCGGATCTGCACGGTCGAATGAAGAGAAGAATCACAAGAGAAAAAGAAGCAACAGGTGCCGACTCTACGTCCATGAATTACGCAAGCGAAGAGAGAGAACAAAAAAAAACATTTTTCACCATGTTATTGCACATTCGACCCATTTTAGACGTAACTTCGACCTCCTTTGTGTCTGCTCTTAGCATGGGTCCCCAGTTGTTGCACATATCCTATTTTTGGAAGAAAATGTGTTGTGTTATGGCCATTCCGATAATCGGATTGGGAGGTTTTTGTGGCATTGATAGGTGGTGTATATTATGTTTTTCGACATTCGCATTGCACCGACACCTAAGGAAAGCCTTCCGACTACTGATAAAAAACGAAATCTTTATGGTTCTTCGTTAGTAAGTTATTGGACAGTCTTCGATTTTAATTGGGACAGTAAAAAATGAGAGATCTTAAATGACGAGACACGGAGATGGATGTCGAGAATCCAAATTTGTGTGCTAAGAAACTAGTGTCGTCGAAGCATCAAGTAAAAATCGATAAGGTCTTCTTATATCAGGTTTGAATGGTGTTGATCAAATTTGAGGACTAAAAATATGAAACGCCAGGAAGGTGGAGCTACGTATGTACGTCGATGACAAAAGATTGTAGGCGAGATGCAGTGGTCAGAATGTCATGGATGAGAGGTTATGTAGGCCAAATATGGAATCAGTGACCTGAGATAGAGGAGGAGGAGGAAGGATGCGGGTTCACCATACAAGGTGAAGGTTTCATTTTACATTCGGGTCCAATTTTACATGTTGTTTTGTATCTCATAAACCTAAAAAATGCATCCGACCTCAAACCACTTCTTCCAGACTTGGAGCCAACGAAGGTATATAGGGAATCCAAAATAATTGTTGTCGACGTAGGGTTTGTAGCTCAAATGGAGGCAGTGGTTGATATGGTTTTCTAGGCGACGACACCGACTTCACCACGAAGCACAATTGCCCGAAAATGGGTTATGGCCAGTAGAAGTCACAACTCGACGAAGAAGTGGAATTCGGGGACGTCCCCTCGTCCTCGGTGTGTGATGTAGGCAGCGGAAATCTATGGGGTTTGCTCTCAGGAGCGAGGACGGAGTCACCAGTCGGGTCTCCGGTTGGGGATTCTGACATGTAGTCTTCCCAAACGTCGGTCGATACCAAGAAAGGATGACCTTTTTCTGGCTCGATGGGGTTTGGGAGACGGGGTTGTGGCTGGGGGGGGGGCCCGGGGGTCGGGGGGGGGGGTGGGGTGGGAGCCTCTGGCTCGGCGAGGGATGGAGGATGAGGGGCGGAGGCTTCTCCGGATTCGGAGGGCACTTCGTTCTCGCGGTCGAGGGAGTGGTCTTAGAGGAATTGGCTTGGGCTCTCGGGTCATGCAGGTACAGGAGGAGCAATAATACAAAGGCTATTTTTGTTGCTGAAACCACCTTTCTTCCTCGGTTGGGGCATCAATCGGTAGCATCTATTGCAGGGGGACAATTATCGGCGATTGCGAGCTCTCCAAGTGGTATGGAATCTCTCGGTAACCAACTTGGCGGTTTTTTCCTCCGGGGGGTC
>JAYMSV010003172.1:0-10188 GCA_036897745.1 Erodium moschatum | reverse complement strand
TCATCAAATCCTATCCAAATCCAATCCTGAAACCGTAAATTTGTCTAACATGATCCAATGACATGGAGAGGCGTGCCAAGATTAACTGTCAACCCACCTCCCATCCAATCGTTATCCGCCACGTCCGCGTCCACCGCCGCGCCACGTCATCACCGCTTTCGTGTGGACAAAGCCAGACTCACATATATGCCCACCAAATACGTCTCTTCTCGATCGAAAAATTCAAATAACGAAATGGAAGGTCAGATCACAATCCAGCCCTCCGCCGGCGACGAGTCGTCCCGGGCGCTCATCGCCGACCGGAGAATCCGCCGTCTCTCTTCGCACCTCTCCCCTCCGGTGGACCAGGACCAGGACCTTAGTCTGGTACAGTGCGCGAATTCGAAATCGGCGAAGCTGGAGGTGGACACTGCGAGTCTGTCGAGCTACATGAGGGGAAAGCACAGAGATATCCAGGAGAGAGTGTTCGAGTTCTTCAATTCGAGACCTGATCTACAAACCCCAGTCGAGATCTCCAAGGACGACCACCGCGAGCTATGTATGAGACAGCTTCTGGGGCTCGTCCGGGAAGCCGGAATTAGACCTTTCCGGTACGTCTCCGACGATCCGTCCAAGTACTTCGCTATCGCCGAGGCTGTTGGGAGCGTCGATATGTCTCTCGGCATCAAAATGGGGGTGCAGTACAGGTCAGTATCTTTTTTCCCAATTTTGCTTGCTGATTTGGGGATTTTTTTTTTTATGTGAACTGATGTTTTGAATTGGGTTTGTACCCTGGAACAAGGAAGATGATTATTGATAAATGCTAATTATTGTCTGATAAGCTGTGCTTAATCATCTGTATGGTTGAGTTCCTGGCCATGGATGCCTAAACTTATTAGGATGATGAGTTTATATTCACTTAACCAGTTTCTGAAAATCAGTTCGAATTTGTCAAATAGAAACATTTAGAAATTTGGATGTATTGTACCAAATTGAAATCTTAAATCTTGCCCCATCTTGAGCCTTGCAAGAATTACAGAACTAGACTAATGATCTATAATATATCATTTGTGGTAGAACCCTGTTCAATGATCTATAATATATCATTTCTAGGAAAACGTTAACTGGTGGGTTTATTTCATTGAATCTCATGTTATATTTATATAGCTGTATCTAAACATGAAGAATCGTCCAGACGCTGAAACATAACCATTTAGTTGCCATCCTTCATTAGTGAAAACAGCCTAATATAGAAAGGGTAAATTGAAAACTTTCAAGTTAGTGCAGTTAATCAGATTATACTACTCTGCCAAATGACTTTCTGAACATAAACTCCGGCCTCCTGCCCCACTTTTGGGACCTTACGTTTATGTTTAAGTTTAGTTACATAATCTGGAATTAGACAGGTTGTTTTTAATTCATACAATTCCTAGCTTTATCAACAAACTATGCAAAAGTAGTTTTATGACAATGATGCCTTACCATTGATTAAGCTACTCAATAATTTGGTTGGATTCTTTCATAATCTCACACATTTTATTAATTATGTTATGTGGTGCTGGGATTTAGTCTAATTAAACATGTTAAATTTGCATCATCAAAGCCTGTTACATGACCTCTGTTCCATTGGTCGCCATATATGAATTCTAAATGATATTCAGTCATCTGGTTTCTATAATTAGCCCTCCACTGACTTCTGATACTTAATTGTGCAGTCTTTGGGGAGGCAGTGTGCTCAACTTAGGTACTAAGAAACATAGGGATAAGTACTACGATGGTATTGACAATATGGACTATACAGGTTGCTTTGCAATGACAGAACTTCATCATGGTAAGTGGTTCTATAATTCTGTTAGTCTTTGGATAACTTGTTTTATTGCTTTGTGTTCAAGTGTTTTTTCTTCTAAATTTTCTTAGTGCTGATCCCTTAGTCATCTTCTTGTTGCTGTTCTGTATTAGTACCCAAGTATATCATTGTTTCATGGTATGCCACAGAAGTTATATTCAAGACCCTGAAGATATTTCTATGCAGTGGTCAATTTTTTATTTAAACTTAATTACTTTTAGAGACAGCTACCAGCTATGGGTTGTATGGCATTTGATAAATTTCTTTTATCTTATTCTTCTAAAATTTTCTTCTCGGGAATGTTATCAATGTTTCTGTTTTACAATGCTTAAAATGTTTAGCATTGTATGCTGTAGTGGTATATCACTCATCTTTGTCTCTTTTTGTGTTTGAAAGGCTCAAATGTTCAAGGCCTCCAAACTGTTGCAAAGTTTGATCCGATCACAGATGAATTTGTAATCGACACACCCAATGATGGTGCCATCAAGTGGTGGATTGGCAATGCTGCTGTTCATGGAAAGTTCGCCACTGTTTTTGCCAAGCTGATCTTGCCTACTCACGATAAGAAAGGAGTTAGTGATATGGGTGTCCATGCTTTCATTGTTCCAATAAGAGATATGAAGACTCACCAGACACTTCCAGGGATTGAGATTAATGATTGTGGCCATAAGGTTGGGCTTAATGGTGTAGATAATGGAGCACTGAGATTCCGTTCAGTAAGAATTCCCCGAGATAATCTTCTGAATCGATTTGGAGACGTCTCTAGAGATGGGCAATACACAAGCAGCCTTCCCACAATAAATAAAAGATTTGCCGCTACACTTGGCGAACTTGTTGGTGGGAGAGTTGGCCTTGCATATTCATCAGTTGGTGTCCTGAAGATAGCTGCAACTATAGCCATCCGATATTCCTTGTTGCGCCAGCAATTTGGCCCGCCCAAACAGCCTGAAGTCAGTATTCTTGATTATCAGTCTCAACAGCA
The DNA here is from genome assembly GCA_036897745.1 of Erodium moschatum. Taxonomy (NCBI): domain Eukaryota; kingdom Viridiplantae; phylum Streptophyta; class Magnoliopsida; order Geraniales; family Geraniaceae; genus Erodium; species Erodium moschatum. The sequence goes on along the minus strand of JAYMSV010003172.1, from coordinate 7,381 downwards.
CAAGCTCATGCCAATGCTGGCTTCAACATATGCATTCCATTTTGCCACCGTTCATTTGGTTGAAAAATATTCTGAGATGAAAAAGACACATGACGAACAGTTGGTTGGAGATGTTCATGCACTCTCAGCTGGACTCAAGGCTTATGTGACATCTTATACAGCAAAGTCACTGAGCATCTGCAGGGAGTCCTGTGGAGGACATGGGTATGCTGCTGTTAATAGGTTCGGTAGCTTGAGGAATGATCATGATATTTTCCAGACATTTGAAGGAGACAACACAGTGCTTCTGCAACAGGTTTCAAACAGATCCTATTCCATTTACATTCTTGTTTGTGAATCTTATGAAATGCCTGACTTGTTTGATCCTATAAAAGCAATTGGGTTGGGTGCATACAAGTTTTGCATGGATTTTTACCAGCAAGCATAATCTGGATTACCACCAAACCTTAACATAGATAGTTTAAAAACCACTTTTTATTTCATGCACTTAAACACTTAAACACGTGCAAGTCCATTAACTTTACATTGACTTGAGATTAAACATTAAGCTATGGCTGCTAGGATTCAAACTATGATCACTAGGTTTTGTTACGATGTTATGAAACAACTAATTATTTTGCACTCTTGAAACTTGTTTTTACGATGGGTTTACTTGTTCTGCAGGTAGCAGCTGACCTTTTGAAACAATACAAAGAGAAATTCCAAGGTGGGACACTGGCAGTTACATGGAACTATTTGAGAGAATCCATGAACACATACTTGTCTCAGCCAAATCCAGTAACTGCTAGGTGGGAAGGTAAAGATCATCTGAGAGACCCCAAATTCCAGCTGGATGCTTTCAGGGTGAGTGACAATACCAATTATTCTGAACATCTTACGATCACCACGGCTATTTCCATAAAACCTCAGCCTCAAAATTCCTTCTGTACACAATTTTTCTTGCAGTACCGAACATCTAGGTTGCTTCAGAGTGTTGCTGTTAGACTGCGCAAACATTCCCAGACTCTTGGTGGTTTTGGTGCCTGGAATAGATGCTTGAATCACCTTTTAACACTTGCAGAGTCTCACATTGAATCAGTCATCCTTATGAAGTTCATTGAAGCCGTGGAAAGGTACTTTTGAATCTTCACCCCAAAACTCTATCCCTTCATCTCTAACATGTCTCTTTGAGCATCTTAACATAGCTCTACTTTTCCCCCCAGCTGCCCTGATCCGAGTGCTCGTGCTGCACTCAAACTTGCCTGTGACCTTTACGCATTGGATCGAATCTGGAATGACATTGGTACATACCGCATGGTTGACTATGTGGCCCCTAACAAAGCTAAGGTATATTCAAGCATCCTTAACTCAACATGAAACAATGCCAAGGTTAAGATTTCCATTGAGAACCAAAACAACTTATCTTTTTTTCAGACATCTACTAATCCACTCCATTTTTCAGGCAATCCACAAACTCACAGAATACCTTAGCTTCCAAGTAAGGAACATCGCTAGAGAACTTGTTGATGCATTTGATCTACCAGATCATGTAACACGAGCCCCTATTGCCAAGAAATCAGAAGCATACTCTCACTATACCCAGTTTGTTGGATTCTGATATGTAATGAAAGCAAAGCCGAGAACAGAACAAAAAGATTTGAAATTACAAATACAGCAGCAAGAACAGCAATTTCCACTTACTAAACCCTAATGTTAGGGAATATACATGGGAGAAATTAGAACTACCTTACATGGTTACTCAAAATGTAATGCAAGACACATTTTTTCTCTTCCAAAATTAGCAATGAAGCGTACATGAATGATCTTTCTTGAAAGTGAACACAAAAGGAAATGATATCTAAATTTGATTATGCTTGTTTCTGCATTTTGAAATTCACAGATATCTATTTCATTTTCCATTGTAATACCAATTACATGACCTTCAAAATCTAGTAGGTCTGCCATTTGAATATGCAACCCGTGCTGCTTCGCTCTTTTGTTTGATATCTTCATACATTTTCAATGAAGCCTCAGAGAACTTGGTCATTCGATCAAGAACCTTAGTCAAACTTGAATGTATACAATGCAAGCTTGCAGACAAGTCTTCACTTTTCTCATCATCTTTGACTTGAGGATCTCCATCTCTTACTTCTTGTACTGATTGCGGCTGGGGGTGGCTTTTTCATTCTTCTTCCTTGCCTCGCCATTATATCATGCAGGTCAGACAGGAAGCTTCTGATCGCGTCACTGAGTTCATCAGACAGCAAAGATCTGATCCCAGCCGACCAATCACGGCACAGAACAAATATAGGTGGGGCCAGAACTCGACGGGGAGAGAATGGTCTTCTGCTCTTTGACCTCTCCTGTGGTTGTAAGATACAGTGCTGAAGCCAACCATTAAGAGCTTCAACATATGATGTATGGCTATTGATCCAATCTGCAAAGCTTAAACCGAAACATTCAATCTCATTTTGAAGCTGAGCCATAATCTGCCAGCGCGCATCCCCTTGAAGAGCTCCCAATGAGCTTCTTGAATGGTAAGCCAATGAGATGGTGATGTACTGTGCATGATGACATTCAAGCATGGCCTTCCACATCCTGATCAATCTGCAAATATACATAAAATGTTCAGCTTTTCAATAATGAGTCTTTGAGGTCAAAGGAAACTATAAAATCTAACTATACTTTACCCATGAATTAGTTCTAGGAGCTGTGGTTGTAACTCTTCATCCCTAATTTTCTCAATCCGCTTTGATATTGAATCAACGGACTGAAGTGCCACTCTCAACCGTGAATGCAGATCTTTCGCGACAGCCCGGGTTTTGTCAATTACTTGAGCACTACAATCCTTTGCAAATTGGTGTCTCAGCTGGTTACATTTTTGGTCATAATCCTTGTGGATGGATTCACTAGCCTAATGAAGAGGCCAAAAAAAACGTCAAAGATAATGAGGTGTAACATGAAAAGCATAATAGCTATCCAAAGACAAATTTATAGTTACATGTATAAAGTGCAAGACATAATTCAAGTCCACATGAAATTCCAACACACAACATAGTCAAACTTATGTTATGTGCCCATGGAAAGAAAGTCATTTTTTAATGTCAACTTGGAAGTTCCATACTAGCATGAAGCTCCAAGTGAGTGGGGATATTTTTCATGATAGCAACTAATTCCAGAGCTTTCGAGTTCTGAATTGGAAATACCTCGAAAATGTGATTTCTATTTCTTAGAACAGCCTATCAACGGTTCTTTACATGATCAAATGGTTCTTGAAAGACATATGTAGAGGTATAGCAACAAATGGATGGAGAAGTGCTTGTTATAGTCCACATGTGAGTCAACATGTAAGACTGAGTCCCATATCGGATAAATGTGGGATGGCGAAATGGTTAATATACACCTTGACCTGGTAGGCTAGTCTTTTGGGTCAAGTGTGGTGTCTAATTTGTATATCATGAACTTCTTTGTAGGTGACCCCTTTTTGGTGTAAGGCTCAGTTCTCCCCAACATTGTTTATTAAAGAAACTAATGATCTTATAAAAAAAAGTAGCTACAAAAAGTCAGAATGTAGTTTTAACACTTACCTTCACTTCATCATAGAGTTTTCGCTCCCACGCATATAATCTATCTAGGGTTGAAGAATGGCTTCCTGCAATCATGCAGAACTCTTCGATAAAATCACTCCCACTATCATCCACATCATCTTTTGATGCAAGAGGGTTCCTTGATGAAGAAGACCGTGAAGATGTTGATCGTTTCCAAGTTATAATCTTGGAACCATGTAGTGGAGGTTCTATGCAAAACAAAAGTTGGAAAGTTAGTTAAAAAATAGCAGACACGTACAAAATGTGTGTGTGGAAGAGAAAGAGAGGAGTGAGACTCACCATAAGAAACAAGGCCAGTTTTTCCACGGCAACAAGCATGATGGAAAGCCACAAAAAACGTCAAGGCAGGAGAGTTACCTGCAGTAGTTATAGTGTTCCAGAGAGGAATTAAACAAATACAAGGTAAAAATAGCACTTGACTTACAAGTATTCATATCCCAAATATTACCTTTCGTCTCAGAATATCCAACTCGTATTTTATTTGCCTCTAGCATCCTTGAGACCTCTCTGCCAGACTCCGAGGCCTTGAGGAAGCGATGTTCAACGTCTTTTATGCTGGAGACAAAATCTTTAGCTCTATGGGTTATAAACTCAGAAGGATCTTCCCGTTCTGTGCATAAATCTTTACCCATCACCTTTCCATTGATCCTTGAATTGGACGGTTCAACAGGAACGTTAGCACCATTGGCAATGCATTCAGAAGCTTTGACACCCGATGAACTTGTGTAGCCCCTCTGCTCTACCAATTCAATTTTTGAACTTTCAGAAGCCTTATGGTCCCTTAAAATCACATCATCAAAATTCACATCTTCTGTAGAATGCATGACAAATCGAAAGCTCTCGCTATCATCAGTGGTGTCAAAGTAATCCCAAGAACCTGTTTCAGGATGAGGTGGGGGTGGTGGCATTGAGAAAGCCATGGAATCATTCTCAACAAAACTATTTGTACTTGTAGGATTAAGCCTAACAGTCACAGCAGAAGCACCTCCTCCTCCTGATTTCATATAACTATTAGTGACCAATACAGGCTGTGAAAAAGCACTTGCATCATGAAAGGGTGAGTCAGGGACTTCAGCATTGTTTGATGGAGAAGGAGACGGGTATGAACAATGTGAAGGGGTTTTGTCAATCTCAGTGGCTGAAGTGGACAGAGAAGATTCAATGAGCACTTCAGCCTCAGCAAACCGCCTAAGTGCAAGACCTACATTCCTCAGAGACTGAATGTAGGATACATGAGAAGCAGCTAATGCATACCTAGAATCAATGGCCTGCTTGATGAATCTCCTGCGCTCCTTGCAAAGGCGCAGAGCTTCATTCTTATCGGGTTTGGAGCTTGAAGCACCCATTTATCAGCACAAGACTTCAAAATCCCAAATTCTTAGTTTCACCACAGCACTGCAAAAGCCCCAATCTTCAGTTTCACTATAAGACTTCAAAAACCCAATTCTCTGTATCACCACAAGCCTTCAAAACCCCAAATTCTTAGTTTCACCACAACACTTCAAAAACCCCAATATTCAGTTTCACTATAAGACTTCAAAAACCCAATTCTCAGTATCACCACAAGACTTCAAAACCCAGTTCTCAGTTTCACCACAGGAGCTTAAAAAACTCAACTTTAAGCTTCCCCAGAAGATTTTGAGGGGAAAACCCCAACTTTCAGTTACACACCACAGGCACTCAGAAACCCAACCCTCACAAAAACAACCACATTGAAGTATACAAACAAAAGAACCTAAAATTGACCCAAATAAGAGAACCCCACTTATAGCAGCAAACCAAAAAGCTGAAAAGCCCTGAACCAGACAGATTTCAAGTGCCCAAAATGCTAGAATCTACTTGAGAACTTAACTAAAGCTCCATACTTGAACACTCCAGCACCAAAATTACACAATAAGGAAATTGCAGCTCAAAAAAGGCACCAAATAGTGAATGTGAATCCAAAGCCAGACAGACAGAACAAGGAAAAATGCTAGTGCATCCAAACCCTAACCTTTTTGCAGATACAGTGAGACAGAACAGAGCAACCTTTGCCTCAACCAAGACCAACCCAGTTGATTTTCCCAGACATGAAGGATCCAGGTTCTGGAAAGTTACTTAATTTCATTCTAAATCATGTAGTTGAAGAAAAAAAAAGTGACAATACCTCTAGCCAGCCATGAACATGGTGAGCACAATCTCTATAATGCTTTGCAAGATTAAAGAAGAGAGATGGAGGAGGAGATATCTGAAGATGTCAGTGTAGTACAAAGAATAGCTGTTGGTAAATAATTTCAATTCTCGGAAAATGTGAGGCGTATTTACACAATTGCCCCTAGGTTTTCACGAGGGGTGCTCTCTAACGGCTCCTTGGGAATGGACATTTCATTACAATAATAATAGTACCAATTGTTTGTTTAGTTTTATTTTCAAAAGACAAGACAAAGAAAGGGGATCACAACAGCTGTACCACATTTATGTCTGCACCATATATGAACATATATATATTTTATAAGATATACAGAGCTCTTAGTCTTTCTTGTTTTCCCTTTTGTTTAATTGGATTTTTATGAGACGTTTTGTGGCAGCACAGTTTGGGGCGGTGGTGGACCTGGCGGCGCCGTGGAATGGGGAACATTAGGAAAAAGAGCATTCAAAACAAAGCTTTTTTGAACTATAATGCAAAGCTTTATTAACCTGAAACTGAAACTATGATCCTCGTGAGGGCAGGGGATCAAGATACAAGGCTTAGCCAAATATCTACGCAGTGATTCCTTAGATTGTCGGTGGACAGGCGTTTGGTTACGACTCTTGGTCTAGATTTCCACGTTAATGTGTTTCTCGAGTTGGTTCTTGTGGACTCCATTCCTTATCTTCCTTAAGTAGGGATGATCTCGTCTTTAACCGAGTTTGTCGGAAGGAGTTTTCCTCCCGCCCCTGTTTCTAGAGCTTATCCCAAACTTTTCAGTTCCCTGTCAAAACAGTAGCTTGTTTCCTCTCAGTGGTTGAGCAGTTGGTCTCGCTGCATGTTATTATTGTGACTGGTGATGGGATCTTGGATTCTTCTAGTAACAAGTTGGATAAGTCGTTTGGAAGTAAGTCAGACAGGTGGACAGATATGGCTTCAGACCCCCCATATTCAGATTCAGCGGAACCGGATTCAGTTTCTGTCACTGAGCTTTACAATGAGCTGGAGGGGGCATTGGTCCCTCTTCCAGACATGTCCCCTTCATTGCCCCATGTTGACTTTGGCGATGTTGTTCCTCAACCAGACGTTTATGCGAAATTCTCCTCATTTTGGTCTATGGACGTACTGGGGAGAATATTACGCACACGGTGGTGAGGTTCGCTGAGCAATTGGGGGTCCGATACAGAGGATCGGCCGATGAGGGCTTCAGGAAGATTGAAGCGACTTTGAGTCCTCATTATGGTAGCGGGGTTTCTCGTTCCATATGGGTTATTTGATTGTTTCTCTGTGGTTTTGTCGCCTTCTTACTTTTTGCTTGTTTGCTTTAAACCCAGTTCTCTTGGGTTGATTCTGCTTGTAATCGTTTTTCATTAATACATTTATCATCTGATTCTGCTGGCAAAATCTGCGGAGAAGACGAAGACGAAGTCTCCGAAACGGGTTTGTCTCAAAATTCGGGGCTCAAAGTGTCCAGCCCGAGTTGTATGGGCCTGTTTCGGTCCAGTTAGTTTGTACTGGTGCAACACGCCCAGAATCAGTTGACGCAGCCTTTGTGACGGATGGGCCCGAAACTGGCCCAATGGGTCCAATCCAACAAGTTATGGATGGGGCGGGGAAAGTGGGGCGA
>JAYMSV010003171.1:0-10190 GCA_036897745.1 Erodium moschatum | reverse complement strand
AAAGCGCGCGTCGCCGGAGCCTTCCTCGTCGTCGTCGGAAAATGGGTCGCCGAAGAGAAGAAAGGCGGGGACAGTTGCCCCGAGCCAAGGTGGAGTGGGGCCGAACTCACAACAATAATGTGAAATGAAGGGCCAGCCCACTTGCTTATGGGAACACAAGAACTGGTCCAAAATTTTGGAATCTGTAGTTGGGGTTAGGTGAAGTGTAGGAGCTGGAAAAAAAGGGTATGGTTTTGGTTTTGTGAATATACTTGTCATTTGTTTGATCAACCGTGTGGTGAAAAGTCAAAACTTCAAAAAACTAAACGGCAAGATTAAAAGTCAACTCCAAATTACCAAACATAATTTTACACAAACCCTAACAAGGGCAACACAGTTACAGTATGGAAAGTTGAAGTAAAATCACATGAAACATTGATACCAACTTTAGATTTCAGCTCCAGCCTTCTTAGAGATGGCAATGACGTTGAAGTTGAGTGACCCAGGGTTCTTCTGGATCATGCCTTGTATGACTTTAGCTGAATCCTGATAAGAATTGATCGAATGTTTGTTGTCATTAGCAATGAGACAGAAACAAGTGAATAAGACCCTAACTCAACTCCAACTTTGAGATTGACAGTTGAAACATCAATTCGAGCCCGAACCATACAGAGACAGTACTTAACAAATTTAGGTCCATAAAAAGAGTTGGTTTGATGGTGAATCCAATTCAAACTGAACATTTTTCAGCCTCGACCAGCTAGCCAGTGGATTTAGACTAGGTGCAAGCTTCCTTCGATTCCATAGAAAACCAGAATAGGGTTTGCAGACATGTTTTGATTCATAAAACTTTTTTTGACTTTTGCTTTTAGTTAACTCAATAAGTAGTATGTTTTTGCTAAACTGTGGTTCAGGCAATCTAATAAACTCGAAGTTTTGCAATATACCTTCAATAAGCTGCTAGGAGAGGATAAACCATGGGAAATGGGTCCTGATTTCCTTCCATCGAGCTCATAAAGTTTCCCTACACAAGTAACATAATTTATATTAGACCCTTAAGATATAAGGTATGGAATACACAGCTTGAATTGAAATCCTTCATACGCATCTCACAATCTCCTGAGAAGAATTATCAGCAGTACTGCTGTCTACAGGGTTTGAACATAATACCTTGGGAAGACCCCGAACATTTAATTACTTAGCCAATTAGCATAGGTTCCAAAGATGTAATCTTACCATCCACACACACAAAGCAGATAAAGTGAGTATCTACATTCTCTGAGGCCTGTAAAGAAAAAACAGTACACATGATAAGTTTAGATATAAATCAAACCATACCTAATTAAATGGATATTTTGTCAAATGAAAAAAAAAATCAACTATAAAGGAGAAGACTATACATGCACTCTAGTCCTTTCTTAGATTATCATTGGGAGTTCAATCTGTGATACTTTTAGAACCATAACATAACCTATCTACCATTTTTAATCTTGAAAGCACCTTAATCTTGTTTGAGAAATAACTAACAATCTACCACCTTCATTCATACTTATGATGTTAGGTCCCTAATCCATACCCCACACTCTGTATGCAGCAAAAACAGCATAGCAGCTCGGCTATAGATGAGGTCATGCCCTCCTCTAGTAACTTCGTGTGTTCACACCACATTGTTATTTTTTTCATTTGTTCAGAAAGGCTCTTGAAGAATAATAAGATGCAAAGAGAGAGAACTAAGGCGAGCCAAGGAAAGGGCAGTTAAGGAGGTCAAATGCCAGCTACTGGAAAGGGAATCGAATCACATATAGTGAGATCAATCAACTAAGTTGTGGTAAACTTTGATAATACGGTTTAGATTTAGATATTTTTTCCAGAGAAATCCGACTGTGACTTAAGTCGTTGAAAATGTTCGACTTAATACGAAATGCCATTGTTCAATACCAATTTATTAAATTGCTATGGGAGAAGTTAATTAACACATGAGAAGTTAATTCATATTGTATTAATAAACTGCCATATATATTAAGAACGCGTGAGAAGTTAATTCATATTCTAATTTTGAGACACAATTGTGTTACATGGAACAAACTTATAGCCTACATAAATAGAATAATGTTCCACTTAGTGTTCTTTACTTGATTTGGATAATAAAGAAATGCAAAATGGGAAAAGTTGAAGTGTTTAACATGTCTTCATGAGGAGCATCATAGTTCAATTAAAGCTAGCAGTGTTTTACCTCTGTGTCACCAGCAGTAGCTGCTACTGAGTGAGCACCTTCCACTTCTCTATCACTCGCAAGAAAAGCTGCACGCTGTAAAGGTATATGAAAAGCATATAGCAGTGAGTGAGACAATATGACTGTAATTATCTATTATCAAATTCTTCTTTTTTGTCGTTTAAGGAAAGAACTTTGTTTTTAGAAGAGTAACCTGCCAAGGATCCATGTTTGCCGTAGACTTATAGAACCTATCCAGGAAGGATCCATCAGCTGAAAATAGAAAGGAAACACAAAAAAAAATTGCATTATTCATCCTCATACCATTTAATGATCATAGAATAGAACATCATATGTTTATGGCTGCTGAAGACATGTATTAAGAAGAAGGATCACATCAAGGTTATTTGTATATCTAGACTAACAAGTTTCAGGATTAAGCATTAGCCGCCTTAACCTTATGTGTCTCGGCTAACAGTCAATAAAAACTAGAAATGCAGACTCCTAAACTGAAGGGTTCTCTTCAAAGTTACCTACCTATCACCTATATTTTCCGTTGATCTACTTGGTACTCTCTCCAAGCATATTACTATCACATTCCAATATGAACAAAGAATATCGATCACTATATACGTATCTTACAAAGCTTGATTTCTGTAGTGATGTTTCCGATAGCGTGAAGAAGCCCAATTGTTCCACAAGCATTGCCCACAGTTTGTTTCATGAAAAAAACTTTGTTGCTAGTCTCCTACAGCCAAAACAGTAGCAAGACAGCCTAAATATACTGGACAGAGTAAAATGAGAATAGAAGGGTGAGGGTGTGAGGCACTAGCATAATACAATGCCTAAGGAAAACAACAATTACCCGAGCACAAAGATGTAGAAATGTATAATAAAATTCCAATTGAGAAATGTTGCATATCTCAAATCCTACTTCAAACTGAGTAGAAAAGATAGAAAAAGACACTGGCAAGGTCCCACACTCATAGTTATTGAATCATAGCACGATTTCACTATCAAATTGAGTCAACCCATAAGAAGATCATAAGATACAGAAGCAGAGTTTCAAGTACTCCCACTATCACAAATTACAAAAACTACGCAAAAGGAAAATATTTCAAAACAATTCCAATAGCATAGAAAATAATTAGGAGTATACTATATACTACAATCTAATCCCCAACATCTGCATGTCTCCCCAAGTTTATTTAAAAGAAAAGAAATCATATCCAAGAGGAAAAAAAGGATAATGTGATTCCACTCACCTTGTTTTCACTGTCCTGTTGAATTCTCTCGGCTTCGCTCTGAAAGTGATAACAATTTAGTCCAGATGAGCAGATTATCACAAATATACAAAACTAGCAAAAGAACGAAGGAAAAAATTTCCCCATGAACACACCTCTGCAGTTAAAGGATAAAGAAACAACACTGCTAGCACAGGCTTGGGAACCATTTCCAAGAGCTCCTCATCGAAGCCATACACATCATAGCACTCAGCTTCACCCACAGGAAGACCTAGCCCCCAAAGGAACTGCACAGCAACACAATCAAGTAAACACTCTAAACTAGACTACAAAATGCATCTCTATTCCGCGTGCAAACTACATGCAATATAGATCTTAAAACGACTATAACGTTTTCCTACGAACTCCGATTTAGGCCCGTAAGATATCAAATCGAACTCTACGATTTGAATTTTACTCCTAGTCATTAATTTTACTCTTTACTGAGTTAGGTGCCTTTTTTTCTGCACAGCAACACAATCAATTAAACCCTCTAAACTATACTACACAGTTTTGCGCAGAAACTCACATTATCAATTCCAGATTACTTCGAGAGCACAAAAACCAAATCAGCTCCAAACAAGAAAAACCGAGTACTCGATGAACTGATAAGTTATACCCAATCGGAGTTAATTGATTGCAATAACCAAGAAATTATCAGTTCAGTAAACTAATTTTCAGTTCTGCTTCCAGAAAATGAAACGCGAGGAGGAAGAGAGAGTGAGTAAAATCACCTGGTTCATGACATCGGGGTTAGCTTCAAGAGGAAGCCATCTCTTGGCAGCAGGACTTTCGTCAACAGTAGCCATTGCTTGTTCAGAATTTACTCTTTTGTTCGATGAGTTAGATGAACGCAATGATCCAGAGCTAGAGCTAGGGTTCGGTTCTGTAGTGTATGTGGCGAATATGGAAGATGCCAAATGTCTTGCTCTGTCTCTGCGTTCATTTATAGTTTCTGGGTGGCACATCACAAATGAAATAAAACTCGCAACAACCCAGAGATTTGGGCTTGATGGGCCCAATTAAGTGGGTTACTTCTGTTGATTTGGGCCTTCACTGCATACAGAAGTTTACACGCGGGAAAAAATCAGTTTAATATCCCTAACTAGATACTATTAACACACAAGGTACCTTAACAAAAAAGATGTGATCAAAAAATATCTAACAATTAAAAAAATTCATTTTAGTGTTTTCCGTCCATTTATAGACAGAAAATAGTCATATGCACTACTCAACACTCCTCCCTGCTCTTTGACGTCAACATAAAACTCGGCCTTATTAACCCACCCTTCCAGCTTTGTACAAGAGCTTGGACAAGAGGAGGAGTTTGTCTCCCGAGGAGGGTGAACGGCTATGGACTCGTGGCAACCTTGCGACGAGGAGAGCACGGTGGCCAGACCTGGAGCTCACGCGCTGGAGAAGCCAACAGATGCAGAGCTTTGATTTCCGAAGCCACCGATCAAACTGAGACATGAACGTGGACCAATCACATTTGGTAATCCCATTAATACATCGATTTGGTTATCTCGGTTTTGAATAGCACTTTGGCCTAGTCTAATATGATGACGATAGAGATTCTGGTGTAACCATCCATGGCTCGACCTGTATTGACATGACATGGGCACTTGAGTTATTCAGTTCATCCCACAATTGGCTCGTTACGGTACAAAACGACTTGTCAATGACAATCTTCTCGCCGACCCCGACTCCACAATTAACCTCTGACTGGTCATCGACATCTCCGATTTACCACCGACACTCCGGAGCTGCACCAAGTTCATTACGTCAATTCTACGAAGCCTTGCGGCACAAGAAACAGCTCTACGCAGTGACCTTTGGCGGTCAGGTTCTCCATATGATGGTATTTCAAGCAAAAATCTGAGTCCCCGAACCGTGTATCCAAGTATCCAAGCAACCCTTGCAGCAAGAGCAGTGACCGAGTGGACTCGGAGTGAACTGATGCTAGTTGAGAGGTACTTCGATTTGATAAAGGAGGATCAACATGGTTAGTGATTTCAAGGTTCACAAGCTGCAACCGAGTAAGATCGAAATTTGGATATGGGGAATTCGAAACTCGTTACATTGCAAATCTTTCCCTCAAGATCCTGGATCACATGTGTTTTGTCTGATGGTTGGGTTTAGTACCAATCTACTGCTTCTTCCTAGTTATTTCAAGTAATGAAATTTCCATGTTCTGCATACCTTAGCTTTCACTTCTCAGCGAATGCTTATTGACTCTAAATGCAAAGAGTAATTGAAGTTATCGTATCCATTATCTATAAACAGGTTAGTAGAAATATTCTAAGCGGTTATTCACCGGTATAACATGGCTTTCGCTTCTCTGCAAAAGCTGCCAAGCCTTCCAAACGATCCTTTGTGTTCAAAAGCTGTTCGTAGCACTCTTCTTCCAAACACAGAGCTGATGATATATCCATCTCAACTCCCTTATTGATAGCCCTTTTTGCCATCCTTATTGCTATTGGACCCTGTTAACCATATCACTTGTTAATATGTCATGCAAACCAAAACTTTAATCTAAAATAAATGACCTACACTAAACACAAACTCATATCAGAGTCCCGTAAATGTAAACAGAGAAGCTCTGACGAACCAAATATTCATGGACTCACAGCTAATAAGTAATTGCAACTAAGTCAAAAAAAACATTAAACACTCTCAGATGGACCTGCAGAAAAAAAAAACATATACCTTGAGGATCATCGAAGCAACACCAGCAATGTCTCTCAATAGTTTTAGGGGATAACAGCAAAAAAGTACTATGTCCTATGAATATTGTGCAAATTGGTACCCGTTATCTTCAATTCGTTGCGGATTGTGGCCCTGAATTTCTATTTTGCTGCATTATGTGTCAAATTGTTCTAAACTGACAATTTTTCCCTTCAGAGTTTAAATTGAAAAGATAAAAAGTAAAAAACAAAAAGTCCAGATTTTTTATAACTCGATTAGGTTAGTAGAATGAATTTTTTTAATTAAGATAGTAGAATTTGAAAACTCAAAAAATTGATTTCCTTCCTTTTTGTTTTGTTTTTTACATTTTTTTTAATTTAAAATTTCAGGGGCAAAATCACCACTTTAGAATAAATTGACACAAAGTGCAACAAAGTATAAGTTCATGGCCACAACCCGCAACAATTTGAAGATAAGGGTATCAACCGGCAAAAAAATTATACTACAAGGTACTCTTTTGCCATTATCCCTAGTTTTTGTAATGCTACTGTGCATACAATGGAAAGTCAAAAAAATTGTCCTTGCATTGAGTTCTAGTCCAAGTTCCTATATAAACATGATTCATGATATACACAACAGCAATGGCAATGATATAGAGTTTAATCCAAGCTTTTTTTGCTGTGGTTTCACATAATGATACAGACATGGATGATTCAATGTTGATTGATCCTCGGATAATGAAAGAAATCAGTTCAATTGGTAGAGAAACTTGAAAAACTGAGCTTGCTAAATTTATGACTTCACCATTAACAGAGCGAGGATAGGATAAATACTACTGAAACTGTCATGGCTAACAAGTGACAGACATAGTGTCACTAAATAAAAATACCATGCCTGAAGGTTGTGTTTTTCTTATAATACGGAAACGATAAAAATATCACAGTAGACATGAGGTAATTTCCCTGTAGAATAACATCTATACCTTTTGATTGATGTCTCGTGCTATTTCAAGTGCCTTAAGGTGAGCTTCCCCCGCTGGAACACAGTAATTGACAAGACCTGTAGCATGATACAATCAAGATGCTTAGCATGGAATATGAGTAACAAATATGAAGCTTCCCTAACTTAAACATACCCATTTCCATTGCATCTCTTCCAGCAATCTTCCTACCAGTGAATATAAGTTCCTTGGCTACTGCTTTTCCAACCAATCTTGGCAGTCGTTGTGTCCCACCTGCCCTGTGAATAGTCTGAATTCAATGATTGTGATCTTTCACTGACTGATGATTAAAACCAATAGTCCATGAAATGCAGAACTTTATCTTTAAAAATATATCAACACCGTGATTTCTAAAATAGAATTATCAATCTGATTAGAGTGTACCCAGGAATTATAGCAAGTCCTGTCTCTGGCAAGCTCAACACTGCATCTTCCCCTGAGTTACACAAGGACGGAAATAATCAACTTTTCAAAATAGTGTCACATGGTATAGCAAGGTTTCGTCAAATATAGCTTAAACATGGAAACAGTGAACTTAATCTATGCAAAACTACCACAAATCCGAAGATCACAAGATAGAGCCATTTCAAGTCCACCACCAAGGGCAGCTCCTTCAATGACAGCAATAGTGGGAACGGGTAGTTCCTAAACAAAATGAACTCGAATTAGGCTGAGAACCAGCATTGAGGAAGAGGAATAAATACTTTTTTCAAAGCATGCATATAAGAACCATACAATTGAAGAATAAAAGGAACATGCGTGTGTTTGTATGAATGTGTGCTCAACTCGGTTCGTTTTAGTTGATTGCACAGAGAAAATATTATTAGCAACATTTGAACTGGAATACAACAGCACAAGCACTTGGAAATCCTATATAGTTCATGTCCTATAAGCATAAATCAACAATTGAAGCTCAATACAGCACAGATGAGACATTTATTATAATATAATAGATGCTTAGTAACAAGGGAAACTCTAACAACGTCTTACAGATTTTTTCATGCACTGTTTACTATGTCAGTAAATAAATAAATGAAAAAAAAGGTGAACGGGAAGACCAAACACTGACCTCTAAAACCATGAATGTGGAGCGCAGCGAGTTGACAAAGAACTGAACCTCAGACGGATCCATCTTCTTCCGCTCCTGTCGATCCAATTAACGGCAGAAGAACTTATGTGAATACAGTCACCTAGAGGATATATAACTAGGAGCACAACATCAAACATCTGACGGATTATCTGACGCGAAAATTCGAAAACATAACAACCACCAAGATAACTAATAGGTATGTGTTCCTTAATAGGATACCAATTACGCTCCGACACTGCCAGATGGGCTAGAGTGATAGGTTTCATATGCAGCCTCTTAAATTTCTACAAACAAAACTCAATCAGCTATTCTTCATTGTATTGAACCCATGCTAATTGAATTAGATTTCTCAATGTGGCTTTGAAGTTTGAACACAAATGTATAAACAGTACTCAATCCACCCAGGATTGTCTTTCCAACACAAATTGTAAGCAATTTATATTCTTAAAAGAACTCAATACCCAGATTATTACTCTTCATCCTCCAAAAGCTCTCCTTTACCAAAACCCAGTAAGCAAAAAACTGATCCCACCAAAATCGCATCGAGCAACAAGGACGACCCAAATGAAGAACCCATTACCTTCAAATCAGCACCAGCACAGAACACCCTTGGAACCAAACTCCTGATCATCACAACTTTAGCAGAAGGGTCTTCGCCGACAGCTTCAAACGCACGCTGTAAGCCTCTGAGCATCTCCTTCCCAATGGCGTTCTTCGCTTGAGGCCTATCCAGGGTTAAATCAACAATTCCTGCAAAGAAAACCCAATTGGGTATGCCCGTAGCACTCGGTACAGAAAAGTTGCATCTGAAAATGGAAATTCTGCAATAAACAGTACCGGAATCAGAGTGGGAGAGCCAGTTGAGCCTCACAGGTTCCTGAATGGCAGACTCCAAAATGAGAGTTCTTCGACTCAGAAGCTGAGCCAATCGATGGTGGGGCTTCGAATTTTTCACGCAGTAATGTACCGCGGTTCTGGAGAGCGGAGCGAAAGCACCCATCTGTTTGTTTGGTAGGAATATGCGGGAAAATTTCAGAAACCCGAAGCACAACGATCTGGTGCTGCTGATGACCGATGTGTCAGCTCCGACTAGACTACAAAATCTTTCATCTATATCGTAGTTCTCACTCTCAGCTCCCAAACGCACCGTTTTGGTAGGACAAGCACCCTACACATTCCTTTTGAGATGATTGTCAAAAGTTATCCAAAAATACCGTCCACGAACAAAAAAGAATGCATAAAGTTTTGTTCACATTTTTAAGCTATGTTAAATTTTTGTCCATCGAATTTCATGATGAAAAATGTTATAGGAGAAACTATGGTGAATGTTCATAATGAATGGTTTGCCCAGTCGTCCCGGACTCAATAGACTTGTGGGCAACATAATACATTTTAAAGTTGTGTGGGCAATTCGTAATGCATTCTATAGTTGCATGAGCAATACTCTATGATAGTTTTTGATATTAACTTGTTACGTTTATCTAACGGAAGTCGGTGGATAAAATTTCAGTGTAGTCTAAAAGTGTGAACATAATATTAGGTATTCTTTTTTGTTTGTGGACAATACTTTAGGGTAATTTTTGACAACTAACCCATCCTTTTTCTATCGCGAGGGAAAAGCCATATCTGCTGCAAAAAGTAGTATATTTTTCCTCTCAAAAAATATGTTATATCATACATGCTCAAATTATTTATTTTTGTTTAGAGATGAGGTGTTTTAATTAAAATCAAGAAATATGTATCATCTGAATTTAATGTTTGATATTATTATATTTTAAGATATTTCTTGAAACTATCACATAAATCTGAAATCGAATTTTAATTCTGACGATCTAGAAAAAAAAATCTTATATGCTCTTACTAGAGAAGAAATCAAATACAAACCATGCCTTAACCTAAAAACTGTGAGAACCAATCCAAGTCATCCATTTTAAGAAT
>JAYMSV010003170.1:0-10191 GCA_036897745.1 Erodium moschatum | reverse complement strand
AGCAAAATAGTGATCCAGTCAGCATCCACTCAGAACCCGGGACTCAACCCGGGACTCAGCACTGTGGAAACAGTGTCTGAAGTCCGACTATTTTGTACAGTCAGCACCCAAGACCCAAGCCCCAACCCGAGCCTTTCCACTGTACATGCTCTGAGATCATGTAATTGGCTGAGCAGAGCTTGCTAACTATACAAAGAGGGTACCCTGAACAGGTACATACGGCCTGGCAAGTGGCGGCATAAGATGACACTCCCTTTGTCATCGTACACGTGTGTCGGGGTCTCATTCGACTTGCTGAGACTGCTTAATAGACCTCGTTAGAGTATCGAGATAAGAGTCTTTAACATCTCGATGGGGCGGTCACCACCGGGTTGGGTACTCCCCGTCCCGATTGTGTTGAGTTCAGAAAATAGTTTAACAATGTGATTCAATTTCAGAACTTATAACTCAAGACCTCTAGATAATACTCAACTGGCACGAATTTATTCATTTATTTTGTTTGTATAATAAGTATACATAGCTCACAAGTGATTCTATGCGTCATTCAAATTCTTACACCGATCGTATCACATGGAAGCATTTCTTCTTCCCTCTATAAGCTAAGACTTTCTTTTTCATTTGCAACTCATACCTTTTCTCTAAGTTGTCTCGTTGGACCCAATCTAGTGCTCGATATTATGAACTCATTTTGGTAGTAAATTGGTTTTATAGGGATTTAAATTTTTGGTCCTTTATCAATCGAACTTTTTAAACGTTTACACTGAACGGGGTGGGGTGAAGAATCCCCACCCAAACAGGGAAAGAGCGAGGTGGGTATTATTAGGTTTTGGAATTTCTAATCGTGTTTGTATTCCTTTCCTTTGGTGTATATGTACAATAATACAGATAATGAAACCTATACAAAATAATCATAGTATATCTAAACAGAGTTTGAGTTTATTCAAACTCTATCAATCCTATCTCTAACAGGTATGACTGTGGAAAGCTCGAGTACAGGCGGGGACAGGGTGAAGGCTTAGGGGTCGGGACTAGACGGGTATCACAAAACCCGCCTCATACACGCCCTGTTGTCATCACTATTATAATTTGTCCCTCCAACGAGTGATTTCCCTAGAGACAGCTTGACCCACTCAATGGTCGAGGGATTAGTCAGGATGTGTTGCTTCATCTGAGGAGTGGCCTCCACCTATGGCGGGGTTGTGAGAATGATAGGTGTCTTGACTCGGTGTAGGATGAGCGGTTAGGGAGAGTTAGGAAGAGCCTTCGGCCGGAACGTCTTTCCAATTTGGGCGTGACTAAGAGCTTATGATAGTGGTGGGCCTTGTGAGTAGGGAAAGGTCGTACTTGGGGGTCAGACGTTCTCCTGTTGGTGGTGGTTCCAATTAATCCTAGCCTGTGTGGCTGGCCCGACTGTAGAAAAAGCAGGAAAGGGGAAATCGTTCATACCGAAGAAACACGTATAGGGTGAGGGTAATCCTCAAACTTGAGGCACAATCTCTGGCGCAGAGGACAGTTGATGTCTAGAAGAATCTGGACCCGGAGAGATGGGCCCCAACAGCATCCTCGCTTGTCGTTCATTACGGTGATGCACCCTCGCAACCTTGTGCCGATCAACGTTAAAATGACGTACACTGTTGAAGATAAGAACGGGTATGAATAGGGTTGTTAGTCCAAGACCTAGAAAAGGTCCGTCAAATGGGAGCTTTGTGGACCTAGTGCCACAAAACGAACAATAGGGTGAGTTCTCACCGACCCCTTACTATTCCGAAGCGAAGTCATTGGGAAGGATAGGGGTGCTTTCCACCCCTTGTCTGATCACTGGTGTACTCTTCCTCCTCCCAGGTTGCCCCATATCAAGCCCGTTTCTTGTAGGTCAGGTCTAGGTCTCTTTCCTAAGGATCTTAGCTTCCTCTCGATACTTCCATGTCCCGGTCCTTCCATTTCTTCACGCGTCCAGTCGAGGTTTTGCTTCTAGTCATATATATTCGATCGAAATAAGCATACATCCGACTCATTCGTCCACAATTCAGCACGATTCAGAATGCAGCCGAGGGTGACGTTTTGTGTCCCCTCTTATGCTGACAGAGGAAATTGTGTGTTCTTACTGTTAATGTTTAGTGTCCCTCCTTTCTAGGAATAGGTTTCCCATTCCGGTGAGCGGGGCACCCCCATTACAACTAGATGACTCCACGGGGGAATTGGTAGAATGAGGGTCCCGCCGCATGGAATACCCTAGGAGAAGGTCGTGGCCTAAGGGGGAGATCTTGGTAGGCTTCTTAGTAGCCTGCCGAGGGTCTATGCATGGAAGCCCCACCCGTTGGTCAAGCCCCCAGTAGTTATTTGCTTATCTTCATCCCTAGTTTCGGCTTGACTAAAGCTCCAAATGAGTGTTCCTCAAGTCCCACACCATCAATGGAAACCGTACAGTCATAGACACATGCCACAGACAGGCACAGCTAGTCATCGACAATGACCCTTCTTTCTCATCCCCTCAACTTCAAGACGATTTGGCGTCTAAGGGGTTGCTCAATGTCCAGGAGAACCCGAATTCTCATGCAGTCACCCCATCACATGCCTCTTTTGTCATAGTGCATCGCCATGCAAGTGCCTAGTAGAGTACCAATCTAAAACCCCACCTTCATGTGTCTGGCACCGAAGGCGATTTCATCTGCGGAGAGATGTCTGTCAGAATCCGGAGCTCCTTATGGGATTTCCACAGTTCTGACACCGAGACTTGCGCATTGTCCAAAGTAGTCGAAAAAAAGAAACCTAACGTGTCTTCCCCAAAGGCCTAACGATTAAATCATGCACATTCAAGAATTTGGCCATGACTCCGACAAGGAAAATTTTGTTATACGATCGGGAGGAAATAAGCTTTTCCACCAATGTATGTACAATGCTCTGCCCAAATCCTCTATTTCCTTCGGGATTTCGATCTCAGCCAAGGAGAATCCCCCCCAACTGTCCCTCCGGTTGCTCCATAACTGCTCTCTTCGTCGTTCTTTCCTAGCTAAGAGAGACCAGAGTATTCGCTTTCCAATATTTGTTATTTCCGTTTTTCCAAAAACTTTTACCATTTCTTTCAGAGAAAAAATGAGATAGCAGGGCGTTCGCCTTCTTTATTATTATAAATATCCATTTCACATTTCAAAACGACAAATCGAGAACCATTATCAAGCAGGACTCTGAATCCCTCTTATCCAATAACGAAGAGGGTGTCTCAAAGAAGAGGTAGTCATGATTTCCCCGCATATATATGTAGGTGGACGGTAAACTTTTATGCTGATCTTTCTTCAAAATGTTGAATTTGGGTTTCAGGAAGCTAATTAACGCCCACGTGGACAGATCGAGTGAGAGAATGAGAGTCAACTCGGTCGAAGGAACCCATGAAGATGGGTGTAGTTGGAGTAAGTATGGGCAGAAAGGCATTCTCGGCGCCAAACAACCTAGGTAACATTACAAGCACTTACAATAATAAGTAATAGGATTCAAAAAGTCCCTTTTGTTATAGAGATGTAGCATTGTCTAATTGTTCTTGTTGTATTAACAGAAGCTATTACAGATCGCAAGAGCCAAAACTTCTGGGCCACCAAACGAGTGCAATGATCAGTATATTACCACCCTTGATCAGCCTATTTGATTACGAAAGCAGAAGCAATTAAAAGAAGTTGCTAAATTTAAATCATTTCCTATAACCAACCATAAATTGAGGCTGTGAGAGAGAGTTTGACTGACTACAGAAAAGCATTTTGTTATATCAAATTCAAATGCATACTACATTTTTTTTAGATTTAAAAAAATAAACAAGTTTCCAAAATTGGCATAGAAGACAACACAGAATAGCCTTCCAGCGTTTCTTAAACCAGTTTTTTTACTTTACTTTTCTTGTCTCTCTTCCTTCTCACAGCAACATGTTCCTGGGGTTCTAATGAAACTTCCTCCAACATTTCCGACCAAAGCTTCTCAAACTGGTTATGAAAACACTCCTGAAACCACGCCAAAATCTCAGCATGTAGTAACCTAGGATTCATCCGCCACGCTTCTCTCAACGCGGCTGCCGAGTGGATAGACCCAACCTTCAGCTTGCTCAGGAGATTCCCAACCCGTCTCTGACCCGCTGCTTCGGGCCTCAAAATGCTACCTGGAGGAGCTGCCAAGAACTTCCGGACTGGCCTTAAGCACGACAGCACATCGCCTTTAAGCAAAGCATACCCAAACACTATAAGTCGATGGGCCTCATTGCTGATAGGCAGGCTATGCAATGGAAGCTTCCATAGATGAGGCCCAAAAGTTGGATCAACCCAGCAAAACACTTGGTCAGATTGAGGCTCGTAATATGGTTTGGGATCTATCAGAGGCGCAGAGAACGTGCAGAGAGATGAAGCGTACTTCACGAGCCAATCTGCCTTTACGCTTGTTGCTCCGTGCATGTAAGGCCGTTTTGTTTGCAGCAACTCACTGTAGACCAAGAACTCGGGCGCTGATCTTGAAAGACACGACCTGCGATGAAGAAAGACTGTTTCTTTAACGACACAGGCCTGGTATCGGGCTGCATTTGCTTTTCGATCCACTTCTGATAAGCCCGAGGTTCCTCTGATCCGTTTAGCGACCCTATCAGCCCAGCCAGCACAGATGGCCTGGCCCAGAACTTCCTCCTC
The DNA here is from genome assembly GCA_036897745.1 of Erodium moschatum. NCBI lineage: Eukaryota > Viridiplantae > Streptophyta > Magnoliopsida > Geraniales > Geraniaceae > Erodium > Erodium moschatum. The sequence goes on along the minus strand of JAYMSV010003170.1, from coordinate 5,533 downwards.
GTTGAGCAAAAGAGGGTGCTTATCGGATAAAACCCGCCAGGCCTGTTCTACATCATCCATAGATCCATGAGTCCATGAGAAATCTTGCTCAGAGACACTTACACTGCTTTGATTGAAGACCAGTTGAAGTAGTTGCTTTCTGAGTTTTGACATTTCCTCCATCGTTTTCAAATGTAGTACATTGTCATTGCAGAACGAAGCGGGGCTTTCAGAAAGTTCAAAACTTTGCAGAGCATAAGCAATAGTCAGAGCATCACTTGCCGGGTTATAAAACTTTGCACGTGATGCTCTAGCTGAGTCTTTTAGTTTCTTTCTTCTCAGTTTTTCTTGTTTGTCCACAATTTCCTCATCCTGGTCCAAGTCATGGCGTCGTTCAGACAACATCATGAAAGGATTTGACAAGCTTAATGCTGCAGCTGCTGCCACTGCATAACCCAGAACCAGATTTGCTCGAGCGTAACTTTTAATGTTCCTCATGATTTGTATGACCGTTAGGAGCATCCTGGAGTGTCTAGGGCTCATGGGGTAATGAGCCATGGCCCTACCTAAAGGTGTTAATCTTCCATTGCTGTCAAGTGCTTCAAGAGCCTTCAAGCAATGCTCAGCTTCAACTAAGGCAGTCTCAGCCGGAGGAGTTGGAAATGGAAAATTTGCAACCTGTGAAAACATAAAGAATCAAAAAGGTCAGATATGGTTCCTTTCCTTGGAAGAAAGTCTACTGCATAAACACCACTATATAATCCATTTCACATAACCACCTTTATAAAGGGTCCACAAAAACATGAACCCGTAATAAATTTTCCAGAAACATGACTACCCTTACAAATTTCCATGTGTCATTATCTTATAAAATAGAGGGAAACCATAAAAAAAAATCCATTTTTGTGGTAATGTGTTCAACAAATTTATAAATATCCCCAAACTACTCATTCTCGTCCTTTAATTGAAATAGGATGAGTAAAGCATGAGAGTGAGCAGTTTGGGGATATTTTAAATTTTACACTCAATGTGCATGTCACATGACGGAAAAACGGAAAATTTGATGGTTTTCACGTCTATTTTGTACAATGGTGACACATCAAAATTCATAAGGGTAATCATGTGTATGTGGAAAATTTAATACGGGGTCATGTGTTTGTGAGCAATTCAGAAAAGCTAGTTATGTGCAATTTACACTTTCATCAAGGAGAAACATATTTAATACATCATGAAGGGGATGCTGATTAGCAAAAGAAAAAATTGATCATACCTTATCGATACCAACAGATTTCATGAGAAGCACGACACCATCAACGGGTATTTTAGATATTTCAGCACAGGAGAAATCAGGAAGCGTGTTGCAGAAGACTGCAGAAGAATAGAGACGGTAACAATGGCCAGGGCCTGTTCTTCCAGCTCTTCCTGCACGTTGAGCAGCAGATGCTTTACTAATCCACTGTACTTCATACATTTCCATGCCATTGGAGGTGTTGTAGTTCTTCACTTTCTCTCTTCCAGTATCGACAACATATTTTATACCTGGGATAGTTAAGGATGTTTCAGCAACATTAGTGGCAACAACAACAAGCCGCTCTCCTTCCTTGATGTTGTCAAATACGCGAAGCTGTGCAGCTGCAGGAAGCATAGCATAAAGAGGCAGAACACGCAATGCACTGACAGAGGGAGCGTGATTTTCTTCCTTCTTCCCCATCCTAGAAGTGGATTGGTCTACTGGATCTTCTTGAGTTACGGGTACGGTTTGTTTGTTTTTTCCAGCTAAAGCTTCAAAAGCAGCCTTTAATGAAGCAAGATTACCTTCATCACTTGGGGTTTTCTGTTCTAAATCCTCATCATCACCAACAAATTCAAGGTCACTATCTGTTTCTGAATCATATGATTCATCCGATTCCCCATCAAAATCATTCTGATCTTCATCAATAGAGCTGAATCTGTCTGATTGTTGGTTTTCTGAACCTCCATGGATAGCAAATGCTTCATCAATCTCCTTCATATCAATATCATCAGCCGGGTTTATTTCAATAGAAGCCTCATTGGTTATATTCCCTTTAGAAGCCCGTTCGAGTAATTGAATTGAAGCTTTGTGTAGCTTCTTGCATAAGTACTCAACTTCTCTCTGACCAGTGACAAACACAAGTATGCCTCCTTGTGGTAGCCTCTTGTGAATAGACATCACCTTTTTATAAGCTTGCCCAATATAATCCACAATCTCGGTTCTCTTTGAAAAGTGTACCGTCACTGGAAATTGTCTGGTGGGAACTTCGATAACGGGCGGTGGGTCCCGAAATAACCTTCTTCCAGAAATGAAATCTTCCACTCGCAAAGTGGCACTCATAAGCACTAATTTTAAAGGGTAAATCATATTTTCAGGACTTACACTTTGTCCTAAGCACACCATCTTTTGCTGCTTCTCATATAAATCCTGCCATAAGTATAAAATCTTACATAAGAAAGCCAAAGAGTGTTTTCAAGTCTTGTTGAGATTAAAGTGAAGAAAATACGATTCAAGCTTCACCTGGCGTAATTGAATTATTCGAGAAAGCATCCCGATAAGTATGTCTGTGTTCAAGCTCCTCTCATGAGCCTCATCCAGGATTAAGACAGAGTATCGCTTCAACAAAAAATCATTCTGCAGAACAAACATGGTTAGGAAAAAAAGAAGAGTCGTTGATATTGTACCAAAACAATGGAGCATTTGACATAGATACATGGTTAAAACAACCATTTCCAGTGTTCGAGCATTAGACATACAAACAATGTCCAACTTGTACCAAAACAATGGTGCAAAATGGTATTGCATATACTGGTTCTTCTTAAGAGCTCACTGGCATCAGCAGTTACTACATGCATATAATGAAACTGTAATATTCAGTCAGAGGACCTAATCACCTGAACTTCTCTTAATAAAATTCCGTCAGTCATAAATTTGATTGAGGAATGTTTTCCAATCTTTTTGTCATGCCTGACTTGGAACCCAACCTCTCTACCAAGATGAACACCGAGCTCATGTGCGACACGCTTGGCAGTGGCAAGGACTGCAACACGACGTGGTTGAGTAACACCTATAATACCACTTCTGATACTGGACAGATTTGAGCCAAACCCAGCTTCATAAAGGAACTGAAAATTTAGGAGGTGTTATTAATTTCTTGAAGCAGATAATTGATATCAAGCATGAAACAGGCCTACCTGAGGAACTTGAGTTGTTTTACCACACCCAGTCTCTCCACAAATAATTACAGCAGAGTGATAATTTATAGCCTCCATTATCTCTTGCTCCATCATGACTATGGGAAGGTCCTTCCTTGTATTTTCAATCTCAGTTGGCCTAGTTACATGTACCACAGTTGGGACACTTAGGGTACTCTGCATTAGACGATCTGTTAAATTGCTTGTTCTGCTGAAATCTATAGCTGGGCTCACTTGCTCCTGTTCCATGCCAAACCCAATTTTATATATGATTCAATAGAAAATGATATAAAAATGGCTAACAACTATGAGTATAATACATACCATTGAGTTTGTAATTTTCATGGCATCATCAGGAGATGCAGAGGGTGAAGACTCTCTTTTCTCCTCAGGCATGGATGTGCAACTTTTAAAATCAGCAACTTCAGAATCATCGATGGTACAAAACTCAATGTGACAAGCTGGCTCTTGAGAAGAGTTCGAAGAAACAGACGGGTCAATGAGCGCCTCTGTAGGTACACGCTCTGGTGGATCAAAATCTTCTCTTTGTGCAATCTCTGTTTGTTCGGATTCAATAGCACAAAGGTTACTATTACCATCCCTTTTGTTGATGGGTGGATCACTCGGCTTTAGTTCTACACCTACCTTGGATAATTGTACATCCCTACTACATTTTTGCCGCTCAGTTTGAACCTGCACGAGCATTGACCTAATGAGTAATCACATCGAACAAAATTTCTCAACAGCACCAATTGTTATCATCCAATGATACAAACCTGCCCGATACTATGTGAAGACAGTAGTAGTGCATAAAAATCCTCTGGGATCGTGGAATTCCTGAAAATGAAAGTCACAAGATATTAATAGGGTACCCAACTTGTTCCATAGATAGTTAATAATTACAAATTTAAACAGATATTGGAAATTTATCGTGTTACATACTCGAAATTTTCCATACTTTTTGAAAGCAGAAATTCTTTCTCTTTCTCCTCCTGCAAATATATGGATCAATTCATTGCAAGTCTAGTAAACAATACAATTCAAAGAAAATCACATTATAGCACAACCCTACCTCTAACTTCTTCAGCTTTCTCTTTTGAGAATTACTCAATTTAGGAGTACACTTGTTACTCTTTAATTTTTCCTGTAACGCAAACAATACCAAAACAATCATTCCAACTCATCCTAAACAAGAGAAAATGAATAAAGGAATCATCTAGTTCTGTGGCAATACCTGATGGGTTGTTTTCCTTTTGTTTTTCTTACTTCCTGGCATGATGATTGCATTGCTATCACCATCATGATCAGTTCTTTTCCTTTTGTTTTTCTTCCTTCCTGGCATGATGCTTGCATTGCTATCATCATCATTCAAGCTACCAAATAAAAGGAAATGAATAAAAAAAATTAATTAAAAATACAAAACATTTCAAATCACACAAGAACTATATGAATTTGAAATGCACAACCTTGCACTACTTTGATTCCAATTAAACTAAAACAAGTAGAATAATGAAGCAAAATAGGCCATAATTAATGAAGATTAATGTTAGCGTGTTACTTACCTGTATGAACCTTGCTCAAATTTCATATTCTCGTGTAGCTGTGAACCTTCTTCCGTTAAAAGGCTGCTGAAATCGTTCCTTCCTCTCCAAGTCCACGGAACGAGACACACAGAAGAAGGAAGAGGGTTTAGTGTCGTGTTTGAATTTCGTCTGCTTCTGAAAAAAGCCCTTAACGTTTATGAAATTTGGAACACGATTTTGCTTCCCTTCGATGTTTCGGTGTTCCTGCGGCTGAGATGATGAAGGAGGCTCTGTTTTCAGCTGAGGGTTGAAGTGAAAGAGCCGTAAAAGTGGCTTCTAATTGCTTCTACGTGGGCTGCTTCTGTACAGGCCCTAAAAGGTTTCAGCCCAACACAAAAGGTAAAAAAAGATTTTGAAGCCCATTTGGTAAATCAGGCCAAGCTGAGGGAAAAGAGACCACACGGGTCAGGGATCGGCCCGGGTCGGCGCAATGGTCGGCAGCTACCGGTTCGGGTTTTAGGGCTTCTTCTTCTCTTCTCCATCTTTACGTAATCATTATAATCGCAATCCCCCTCTCGCTATGGCGTTAGCATCACCCCCATTGATCCTCTTACCTCTCTCCGGCAACACCCGTTGCATTACATAATTAATGAACTAAAGTAATAAAACAAATGAATCATTAAACTGATTGTAATCATCAGACAAAAACATTCTCGCAGAGAGCGGCAACTAGGGTTCCCCTTTCAGCTGCCATTGGTGCTCCACAAGTGATCCTTTGGTTTTCAACATGATTGATCTGCTTATGGATCTATTGAGTGGTTGTT
>JAYMSV010003169.1:0-10191 GCA_036897745.1 Erodium moschatum | reverse complement strand
TTTTATTAATTCTTTTTCTTCAAAATTCCAAAACAGGGTATTAGTTTTGGATTGCTTAGAGTATCCGTAGTCGTTGAGGCTAAAAGAAGAAAATCCGTTTCTCTTACCTCCTTTAGTATGTCTAATACAAAGTGATATGTAGTCCAATAGCCTGTACAGGGCTAAAAGCAAGGATAATACAAAAGTAACTAACTTAACTAAATTTTAAATATCCAAAAGTACAAAAGAGAAATACCAGTATTATTAGAAAATCGAAAGTCAGATTACTTGATTATTTATTGCTGAAACGAAAACATAACAAAAATAATTAAACAAAGAGATCGTTGCAATACTAGAGCTTTTGGGTTAGTCTTTCACGAGTTTCCACCATTCAAACTTTTTGAAAACTAGACCCATAGTGTCCTTTTATTCCGTTGCAACCGTATATCTGATTTGGGCATCGGTTTTACCCGATGGGCGAGCATGGAGGCGACGACGGTGGATTATATTGAACCGCTTCACCTTCAAGGAGGTCTTTTGTCAATGGTCCTTCACCTATTTCTGTGTTCGTGCAGGGGCAAACTTGTGGCCTTCAACAACGAATGGCCTCGAGTTCCGCATGTTGAAGGTACACTAGGCCCATCATCGTTTCTTCTTCAGGGGACCATTTGATGTCTCACGAGAAGCATCCATTCGACACCGATTTGGTGGACAAAAAGGGAGGATGAGAAAGAGAGAAATAAGTTGTCGAGTTGGCGTGATTTTGGCGGAAGTATGAAGGTGTTTATAGTCGAGAAAGTGATGAAATTATCTCCAAAGCGTCATTTGAAATTAGGGTAATTTGGTAAATTATCAAGTTTAAGTAATAAATGTCACATAAATTAATGCAAAGGAAATGAAACAAAAATAGAACGAAAATTAAACGGAAATTGAAAGGAAATTTTCATTAAAATGCGGAAACAATATACGGAAATTGACAACAACGAAAACAAGATAAAATGACGGGAGACATACAATAATGTTACATTCCAAGCTTTCTCGCCAAAGCCGTAATGACTGGTAGTGTGCCGCACGCTCGTCAGGGGACATGACCGAAGTGTCCTTGGCGATCTCCTTTGTGTACAGGTCAAACTACAATTGTAGGACGACGATAAGCTTGCGCTTTCCAATTGTCGATTGCACAACATATACACGTGCCTCCTTCTGAATGTTTGCAATCTCGCGCACTCCCTCAGAGAGATTCGCGCCCATTGACGCAGACAACTTCCCTTTGTTCCTCGCAGCTTTGACGACCTTCTGACCATAGGTCGGATATCTGAAGCATAAATATTCCCATCAGTCTGCTCACTCGAGCTGTAGGCCACACGCTCGTCAACCCGAGTTCTCTGGTTGGATTCTCTTGAAACTGGCTCAACGAGTGGTGTAGAAGTAGAAGGAGGTGGGGGAAAAGTGTCAAGTTGTCCACTTCGATCGATCTTTCACAAGTTTTCACCAATGTTTCCATGTGAACTCATTCCCTTCTTCCCTCATGTACATCTCCTCAATCAACGCCATACTTGGGTCATTAGACATCCCGCTCTGGTAATCATTTGGGTTGATCTGCTGCTAGTGAGTCTTGCAATTCTTTCGGGATCATCTCAGATCTTTTGGCGCCCACATGATATCTACCTCTTCCCCGATATCCTCCCATTAGCCATCTTTCTCTTACTATTCCCGCATATCGGGTCAATTGAGTTTACCATCCAAGTACAAACAAGACGAACCTTCTTGTCAACACTTTACTTGATGCACGTCCTTTTGGCTTTCACCCCGCTCGATGGGTGGGACGGTCCGAAACCATGAGATACCAGAGACGCGTTCGAATTAGGGTCTTGAGTGTCTTGGATAGTCTCAGGGCCGGACAACTCGTGCCAAACGTTATCATCAACGGTTGGTTCTTGCGTTGCCGGAACGTAATCACCTAAACCAAAAAAGGATCGAAATCCATAACAACAAAAAAACAAATGGGGGAGAAACAACATATAGAGTTGGAGAAGAAGTGTTGTGAATCTAAATAAGAGAGTTGAGATTTAAATAAGGAAATTTGGGGTAGGGGATGAATTCTGGCGTCGCCAAGTGGCACCACGCGTCGAATGCCCAATGTTTGACGCGTTCTTCATTGCAGTCGCCGATCATACTGGCTGCGACGTTATTGGTACCATCCAAAGGAAACACCATATGAAAACAACGATCAGGCCGTTGTGACCGTGACATTTACAGAACGCTGCTGACTACGCATGGTCTTAGGCTCTTAGATCAATTTCGTTATCTCCACACTCCGAGTAAGTTCGAATTGAGTAGAAGAGGAAATAAATGAAAATGATTAAGTTAATAGTCAAAAGAGGAGTAACACAATTATGGAAGTGTAGACTGGTGGTGGAGGCACCATTGCCACGTTCCCTAATAAATTACGAAAGAAAGTACAAAGACCATCCAATCCAACCACAATAACTTCCATTAATAATAAATGGTAGAGATGAGATGATGTCTCTCCAAATGAAATGAAATGGTGAAGTTGAGTTAGCGGACAAAACTGAGAGTCCCAGCATCTCCTCCACTCACGATACCCTTGACATTACCCACCTTCTTCTCCTTCTCCTTCTCCTTCTCTCTCTCTCCGTCTCATTAAAGCCTTACCCTACTCTCTTCTCTGCGTACCCTTGCCTAACTCTCTCCTTCACGCCTTTCGCATCCATGGCTTCTTCTATGCTCTTTCCGGCGCCTTCCGTCGCCGGAACCAGAGCTAATTTCAACGCCGCCTTGTTCTCCTCTCACCGCCCGCTCAAGACCAGGAGATTCTTCGTTCGCTCCTCCCTCGACTCTGACGTCTCTGACATGAGTGTTAATGGTAACCTCCTCTCTACCATTTTCTTTGCCAATTACGTAATTTGCTGGAAATTCGCGATATCTGTTGTACTGAATTTGACTTCGATTTTGTTGTTGCTGGAATTGTGTGAATTGAGGTAGACGAGGGTTTAATTTGAGTATCAAATTTTCCCTGTAAACAGTAGCTCCAGTCTCGTGTTGAATTTCACTGAATTTTGAGCTATATTAAGTTAATAGCAGTTCATAATCATAGAATGAGCTGCTTAGTTTTTGCTTTTGAATGAAGAAGATTAAGCTGTTTTTTCTCCAGTGAAAACTATTTAGATTCAGACTCTTACGAGGTCTTGATTCGAGTCTCAGTACATATGTATAGATTGCCCACACCCATCCCCATCCAAGAAGAAAAGAAGACTAATTAGTGAATATTTAGTAAAAATAAATAATTCACTGAAGTGCACCTGGTTAGCCCCTTGTATACAGCATAAGTGTGCTCTTTTCAAGCTTCACCTTAATTATTTTTGAGGCTGAACCATGAAATTTCCACCTGCATTAAAGTATAATGAAAACGAACTTGCGTGTTATAGTTTTACAGTTTTACTCATTGGATCTGACTATGTTTATTGGTGGTTCCTTGCCAGCTCCCAAGGGTTTGTTCCCCCCAGAGCCTGAACACTACAGGGGACCTAAGTTGAAAGTAGCAATAATCGGGGCTGGGCTCGCAGGGATGTCAACTGCTGTGGAACTTTTGGATCAAGGCCACGAGGTCTAGCATTTTTCTTGGTGCTCATATTTATTTCCTATCTTTCCTAAGTGCATTGTAGGTTTAGTTGTTTCTATATCAACCTTTTCTTTCCTTCAGAGAGATTTTAAAGATGGATTTTTGAAGTACGTATGGAACCATTTCCTACCAATATTTTGTACTTGACACCAGATAGTTATTTCTATTTAGTTTGATCTATTTGTATGCTGGCTAGTAAGCTATTTTCTTCTCTGTGGTTTGCATCCTTTCCGTGAAAATTAAACTAATAAGTGCATTCAATATTTTCAGGTGGATATATATGAGTCAAGATCTTTCATTGGTGGAAAGGTGGGCTCTTTTGTTGATAGACGTGGTAACCATGTTGAAATGGGCCTCCACGTGTTCTTTGGTTGCTACAACAATCTTTTTCGCTTGTTGAAAAAGGTGATTTCATTTACCAGAAATATACTAATATTTTGTGATTCGGGTATATTAGTTCGGTTATTCTGAAAGCAGGATTTCTGAACCTGAAAGAATATTTACTCATTGAGTGGAAAACATGGTCTTGCACAGAACAAGGGGGTGTCTCTATACTTGTCATCAACCAACCACTTATCCAATTACTCTTCACACAACTCATTGTGGGTCACCTTTCATGAGATTCTGCATGGCCCTTATTTAATACTACATTCCAAAATGTCTAAACTTCCCATTTTGATAAAAATTAAGGATAAGCTATTTAGTGATGGATTTTCACTCACATACAACTGTGTTCTAACAAAGTAAAGAGAGTTAATTTGTCTTAGTAATATTTTGAGCTTGTCTTGACAAGCTACTCCCGCACCTCTTTCTGAGGGGGATCGTCTATAAAACTTCACAGATAAAAAAAAATCAACCCAGGATTATCGATGATCTAGCGGACTCCCTATCCTTATACACATTCTCTCTCAGTTGAAATTAAAATTCATCTTCTTGAAGACAATGGTTTGTACTTGTATGGTTTTTGGTTATTCTTACTGGATCTTCATTCTAATATAGGTGGGTGCAGAAAAAAATCTACTTGTCAAGGATCATACCCATACTTTTGTGAACAAGGGAGGTGAAATTGGTGGTATGATTCAACACTTCATCTTGTACTGAAAATGCATAGCTTATTGAAATAATACCTGTTTTTTAACTATTGCACCTTTTAGCTGGAAGGGGTCATGTATGTGGTATGAAGTATTTAAGTACTTGCAACTCAGAAACATATCTAACTTGATTATAGAATGCAGAACTTGATTTTCGTTTTCCAGTCGGAGCACCAATACATGGAATTAATGCATTTTTATCTACTAACCAACTAAAGGTAATTTTACTATTCTGTGTCCCCTTCTACATTACCGTGTTGCATTTTCATTTTTATTTTGTCTTTATGTCCATACCCTGCATCCAGACACTTATGTTTATGTTGGCATATTTTTCCATCTTGGACACGGGCATTAAGTGTTTATGTTTGTTGAGCCCGTGTACCTTCTTGGGGGTAATTGACACCCTAAAAAGTTAGGCATTGTTTATCTCATAATATCTTTGCTATTCATGTGCAGACTTATGATAAAGCAAGAAATGCTCTCGCTCTTGCATTAAGCCCAGTTGTGAGGGCTCTTGTTGATCCTGATGGAGCAATGCAAGATATACGGAATCTGGATAGTGTAAGAACAATTCATCTAGCTACACTCTCTTACCTTGAAAACCATTTTTGTGTAATCTGTAGTTCTTTTTCATTTTCTGTTTATTTTGGTAGATGTGGGGTGGTTAAGCTATGCATTGGGAAATAGTTTGATTCAGGCTAAACAACTTCGATGGTGCTATGTTTTTTTTGTGTCTTGTTAGGTTCATGATTCTGTGCTTTGATTGTTCACCTGCATATCTTATTACATGAATTTTCTCACGCAAATTTATGCTAGCTTCTTTCAGATAAGCTTCTCTGATTGGTTCATGTCGAAGGGTGGTACACGCGCGAGCATCCAGAGAATGTGGGATCCTGTTGCTTATGCCCTTGGGTTTATTGACTGTGATAATATCAGTGCTCGCTGTATGCTCACTATATTCTCATTATTCGCTACTAAGACAGAGGCTTCCCTACTGCGCATGCTTAAGGGTTCTCCAGATGTGTATCTAAGTGGTCCTATCAGAAAGTATATCACAGATAAAGGGGGCAGGTATAGTTGTGAGATGTACTGCAATAAATATTTACTGTTTGTTTGTTTGTGAGCTGACTTATTTATTCTGCTTCTGCTTTTCCAATGGTGTAGGTTTCATCTACGTTGGGGGTGCAGAGAGATTCTCTATGATAGATCTGCTGATGGAGAGACAATTGTCACAGGAATTGCGATGTCTAGAGTATGTTGCTTTTCACTTAGCTTCTTCTATGTTTCAAGGGATGAATTGGAATCCATCTATTTTGTGGCATTATAGGTTTGAACTACTTCCAGGTTTACCAGTTGAATTCTTAATGATAATATGAAATATAGATTTTAATCTAGACAAATACTACTTAGCTACGTTGGGGATGCGAAGACTTGTTGCAGTCTGCTAGAACATTTAAATTCCAAACTAGTGAATGATGGTTTTTCTATGCATTTACCTCACTTTAAAGGATCTCAATGAAAATTGGGAAAAAATAGTTAGAAATTTGGAATTAGAGGTACCATGATTTATCATCTAGGTTTGTATGGACTATTCATCATTTCCAGCCAGAGAATTGCATGGGTTAATTGACATGTACTATTTCTACCTACAGGCGACAAATAAGAAAATTGTTAAAGCTGATGCTTATGTTGCAGGTATGTGGTTATTCACTCCATTTATTTTAGATGTACTATTCTTTCCCATTTCAAGTGAATGATTTTAACAGCATCGAACGTTTCCTTTTGGCAATAGCATGTGATGTCCCTGGAATTAAAAGGTTAGTTCCACCACAGTGGAGAGAGTGGGATTTTTTTAACAACATATATGAGCTGGTTGGGGTGCCTGTTGTCACAGTGCAACTCAGATATGATGGTTGGGTTACAGAGATGCAAGATCTAGAGCGTTCAAGGTGATCCTCTCATCCAAAGATTTTGTGTTGAGGGCCAAAATATATCTGCTTGCTTCATTTTGAAAACTAATAGACAACGAATTGCGACTAATCATCTTCTTAAAACCTATTGTTTGCATACTGAAGGTTCAATTTGTGACATGTAGGCAGCTGGGGAATGCTGTTGGGCTAGACAATCTTCTTTATACCCCAGACGCAGATTTCTCCTGCTTTGCAGATCTCGCTCTTACATCTCCCGAAGATTACTACATCGAGGGTCAAGGTTCATTGCTCCAGTAAGGATTATGTATTATGTATTATGGACATTGTTGCTTCTAATAATTTCATTTTTTATTACAGTATGTTTACATAGAAAATTCAAAGGTAACTTGGATATTAAGTGCACCCAAATTTTATATTTCGGTATGTTCTTATCTTTTACTATTTCAACTTTCAGATGTGTCTTAACGCCCGGTGACCCATACATGCCTTTACTAAATGATGAAATCATAAGAAGAGTCAAGAAGCAGGTTAGTTAGTTAGTAGCTTCTACACGAACTTCTTTCTTACTTGGTTGAGTTGTGTTTCTGGAAATTAATTACTTAATAAACTCTGACATACATGCATCATTTGTCATGTTTTCTTCATTTTGTTTTGACGAGTATTACTTGTTCTGAAAAGTAACAACGCACCAGGAAGCCCGATAACTTCAAAACATAGCACCACCATCCCCATACAATAACAAGTTATCAATTTAAAGTAACTACTGGTTAAGAACTTGGGTATTGTTTGTGTGTTCCTTTATATAATCAAGGGAAAACCTCATTTCTTAACAATGACCTTTACCTCATTTACATGTCCTACGAAGCTCGACCTTTCGTCGCATTGCATGTCCTACCGTGAACTTTCAAAAAATTTACAGAAAATGACTATATTTATGCATCCTAACTACACTGACCTTACGGATTTCAGCATTTTTCGTAAAATTTTGAAAAGTTTATGTTAGGACATGCAACGAAAGGTAGACCATAGTTAGGACGTAAAAAATGACCTACGCTCTGGTTAGGATATGGTGTTATCCCTGTAATCAAACATTTTGGTATTTAACACCCAAAATTTTACTCTTTGCTTGACACATTAGGTAAATCTAATGTTAATATAACTAGAAGGGATACGTTCAAATACAAACAACTCCTTACAATACATATCCCTTAACAGACATACGCATGATAATTACATATACACTAGATGATAATTACGAGAGCACTATATGATAATTGCAAAAGGAAAACATTTGTTATCATTTTTTTTTCATTGTATTTATCATGTGGTGTACTTATAATTATCATTGTATTTTAAGGGATTTGTATTTTGAGGAGTGTTTGTATGTGAACCTCATCCCTAACTAGAAACTACGCAATTTATAACATAAATGCGATGTTTTCATTTATTTATTAAAGAATTGACATGTCCCAACGTGCTGTCTCTATTAAATTTAGAGGATGCAAATCTCATCTCCACTTTTATATCTTGTCTCGCATCCGAATCTGTGCTAATTAATACCAATGATCAGTTACATCCAGCCTTCTTGAAAGTTTGGGTTACTTCCTTAAGGTTCACAGCCGAGTATAGCTAAAAAATATATTTCTGCAACCATTTGTTTATCACGGTTCGTTTCTTGTTTCAGGTTTTGGATTTATTCCCATCATCCCAGGGTTTACAAGTTACTTGGGCATCAGTTGTGAAAATTGGACAATCCCTATATCGTGAGGGACCTGGTAAAGATCCATTCCGACCTGATCAAAGGACACCTGTGAAGAATTTTTTCCTTGCTGGCTCATATACAAAACAGGTAACCTCAAGTTCGATCCTTAATGTCAAGATTTGGGCTCACTTGCTTGTGTAGAAGCAAGGAGCACCAAACTTTAAATTCTTTTCCACTTGTGTATCATGGGTTCAAGACATCCTTCAAACTAGAAAGAGCTCTCATTTTTCCACTTGACCCCCACCTTGAGAAAGAGGCCCAACAGAAGTTGGGAGAGATAGAGAGAGGCCCAACAAGAGTTGGGTGAAAGAGATGATAAAGGGGGGGGAGGGGGGGCTTGCAACCTTGTTCCAAGGACCCCAGTTGGACAACCAAGCTTTGATACCGGTTTCATACTTACATTTACATATGACTGTCCAGAGTTCATTGCAATTCCATAAATGTGATATAAAGTTATAGTATAACTCGATCTCCATTCCAACCTGAACTGAAAATCTAAACATGGCATTTTTGTGAAGTTTACAGTACTAGTGTTTTTAGCTTACAAGATAAATGTATGTTTTTTCCATGGGAATGAATCATTGCAATGTTATGCATCTAGAAAAGGAATGCCAGATTTAATTTGATGGGTTTGATGTTGTACAGGATTACATAGACAGCATGGAAGGGGCAACATTGTCAGGAAGACAAGCTTCATCATACATCTGTGATGCCGGTGAAGATTTGGTTGCCTTGCGGAAGAAGCTTGCGGTTGAATCTCAACAGATAAGTCTTGTGTGATACTAAATTATAGATAAGTTGCAAGAGGTGAGGAAAGGGGAGAGGTTTGGTAGTGGAGATGGCTGAATATGTAAGTTTGTATTGATTGTGTATGGAATTTTCGTGAAGTTACATAGAGAAAGGTCGTGATTGCAACATTTTCTTATCTTGCCCACTGAAATTGTGTTTGTACGAGTTAAATGTGTTGCACACTATATTAACTGAATAGATCGATAATTTCAGGCTTAGTCCATCAATTTGTTGACATTCAACCAAACTTTAATACTGGCTTCATACTTACATACATGACTGTCCACGATTCAACTGGCCGAATCTCGTCGATTGTAAAAGCCATTGTTGACACAGCCTTCAACCTCGATCATGCCTTTGACCCCACTTTTTGATCTTTCCAACAGAATCGATGGGTGAAACGACCCCACTACGGGTGCCCTAAAATTAAATTTTATCTATTATTTTTTATTAATGCTACCAAGGCAAGGCAGGTCTGGGTGTCCCTGGTCAACAGCGCGTTTTCTGTCATAATGAAACCCCGTGTTCCAAATCCTTTCCGATCGGATCGGAAATATCAAGTCTCCGGCGGGATCGAATATTTCTACCATCCAAGATTGAATTGTCTGCCCGATAAGGTTCGGGCCATGGACATTCCTAGCTCATGGGTGTACACGAGCCCATTTGAATCAGGCCCAATAGGCCTGAAATAGCTTACCAAGCATTCTTCTTCCCACACATGCAGCGTCACCAGATCTTCCTCGCCAATTAGCATAAATATAGTTGACGAGCTACAAGTCAAAACAGGGTAGTCAGCGTTGGGGCCCACCCATGATATCCTATCATAGATAAGACACAACATATAAGAGTTTGTAATCAGACTGATAATTTCAAATTTAGTATCAACAGTTTGATTAATTATGAAATGCAATAGAAACTCTATAAATTAATACTCGATAAATTAATAAATTTTTTAAGATAATAATTTTGTCCGGTCCCGATTCAGGGACAGAGTGT
>JAYMSV010003168.1:0-10191 GCA_036897745.1 Erodium moschatum | reverse complement strand
CTAAGACCAAGGCTGACAAACATCGCTCCGAGCGCGCCTTCCGGGTTGGCGACTTGGTCTATCTTCGCCTACAGCCCTATCGCCAGAACTACTTGGCTCTTCGCCAGAATATGAAGCTCGCGGCTCGCTACTTTGGGCCCTTTGAGATTTTAGCGAGGGTCGGCGAGGTGGCCTATACGCTGGGACTCCCAGAGATATCAAGAATCCCTCCCACCTTCCATGTCCCACGGCTTAAACGGAAGGTGGGCAATTCGTAGACGCCCAACACGGCCTTGTCGGAGACGACCGATGCCGGCCAGCTGAAGGTCGAGCTAGTCCGCATATTGCAGACCCGTATGGTCGCCGTCATTCAGAAACTGGTACAATGGTCGGACTCGCTGCCGGAGGACGCCACCTGGGAGGACATTGCGTGGCTCCGCGCACGATTTCCCGACCGCTCGTTCAACGACTAGGCTTGGGGACAAGGCTCCGCTGAGGGGGAGGCAATTGTCAGGCCCATAAGTGAACAGACCTAACGCGGCGTATCACTCGAGCGGGGTAGTGAAGAGACACGCCAACTGGACATCACTCGAGCATGACAGTGAAGAGACGCGCCAGCTAGACAGGACGTGGCAAATGGTTACAGGCCTTTAGAGTTGTTGGCGAGTCCGTTAACCAATCTGTTAGAGGTCAACGTTTGTTAAAAGCCACATGGCGCGAGTGTAGAGCCATCTTTGTTCATTGTGTGAGTTTTGTAAAGGAGAGATCAGAGAGAACTTGGCCGAGAGAGCCAAAGTGCTTCTATAATTCTTCAACCAATTCAATAAAGAGTTTATCAGACAGACACCTATCATGGATTTGTGTTGCTTGGGACATGAGTCGAGAGTAGCTGAACGATGGGGAGATATAGATTGCTTGGGACATGACTTGAGAGTAGTTGAACGAAGGGGACATATAGATGTACTTGTATTTGAGGATGTCTGTGAATAATAACTATTCAAAATTTAATAATATCGGTCGAAATTGAAGACCGAGTGAAGCAGCAAGTACACAATGAATTGTACTTTATAGAATTTCCTAATTGAAGTGTACACTCGTGTAGTAGCTTTACATGTACCAAAAGGTCATTGTGGTAACACTAACTATTATATACAGTTACAGGAAAGTGCAGAAGGGGAAGAGACAACAAATGCTACTCATGTTTACAGACATATTGAAGTGGAAATACAAATGTCTTTGCACAGTTGACGAGTCTTCCGTGGTTACCAACTTCAGTACACAAATGTATCTCGAATCAGGCGTGCCATTACCCGCGATGATAATCGCCCAAGCACTTCTGGTAGTATTGTGGCCGAAATGCCAGGCAAAACTAGGCGTAGCTCTTGGATTACCCGTGCAACATCCAAACCCTGTAGATAGATTCATAGAAACATCAAAGCATAAGATACAAATCTTCCTCAAGGTGAGTAGCATGCTGCATTTATATCATGTATACACAAAACATCCACTCTACTCCATTCTACATATGTTTCAAAAAAAAAATACTCCATTCTACATCATATGAAGAAATTAATATATAGGAAACTTGAGGAACAGCATCTAGGATAAATAAAGCACTTGACTCTCATTACCTTTTGCCTCGTTACAAAGTTACCAGAAAGAAAATATTGGTCACTTATCTAAGAGATCAAGAAGTGGGAATAAGAACATTTTGTTAAGAGTCGATAACAGCGACCAAACAGTTTATCAAACAACATTTACTTTAGTCCTTCACTAAAATATTCTGCTCATGTGTAATCACCTCTTTTGTAACAACTCTTCCATGTTATCTTAAAGCCTACTCCTACCCATTCATTTAGTTAGTCATAACTAAATTTTCTCACATTTACCCTGGATCCTTAATCTTCTGTTAGCCATATCCTAATTTCGTTTTCCTTGTCAATCAAAAACATTACTGAATATTCAGGCCTAACTCACCTAGATTAATTATTGTGGACTAACAGAAAGTTGAATTCAGCCACGAACAACTTATGGCTGAGAGGCCACTTCTTAAATGTGTCTCTCTATCCACAGCTCTTATTTCTGAAACATTATTTATTTTCTTTACATTTAACAGTCAAGATCTCAACTCATCTTCTTAATTAGATCAGTGAGAACGTCTGATTTCAACTTCCGTGAAGGAAATTTTTATCAGGAAGACTTGGATGATAGAATTATCTGGAAAAGAAGAAAACTAGGAACCTTCTTCCTTTTAAAAAGAAACCTAGCTATATCATCAACTATGATAACCATGCAGACAAGGAAAGAAAAAGGGAAACAGGGATGGCTCCAAACATTATTTTTTGAACGGTCAAAAGAATAACGGTAATCTCAATCCAGAGAAAATCTCCATAAATTGATCCAAATTTGAGTTCAAGTACCTGATTTGATGTCTGTGACATTGAACTCCCAGCACTTAGGAACTCCACGACCTTTTGAACATTATTCAGTATAACTTTATCTTCCTCGGTTATTGTGGGTAGAAGGCCTGCAGGTTTAAATGGTCCAAAGGATGGCAACATACTAAAAACTGGGGTGGCATTTCTTACTCCCAGTACAGCTAATATTTGTACCATTTGTTCCCTCGTGACGGCATCGATACCCTTCACAATCTGTTTTGCATTCAAAGACCATGTTTAATTATCAAAGACAGCAAAACATACAACCAACATAAGTGGGAACTTTGGAAAATATACTTATCAGATCAGGAACATTTCTGGTTTTTAAGCCAAAAAACAATCAAACATGGATATGCCAGTCTCTAGCATCAACGGTAAAATACCTCATCCAAAAGAAATTCACGGAAAAAGTTCCCCTTATCAGAAAGCAGAAATCCTAAGGCCGCCCTGGTTTGAACTGGTTGATTTGATTGTGATAAGCTTGGTGAAAATCCAGGCAAGACAGAACCCGGTTGACTTTGCAGAAGGCCAAGTTCGGCCATACCCCCATTCATACTCTCCCCACCTCCACTTTTGGCTGCAGTTATAAATGTCTCAAACGCTTGCATGACATCAATGAATCTTTCAGCATCAAAAACTCCAGATTTTCCATATATTGTGTAACGTAAAGCACTTCTTAATCTTGGGGATTCATCCGTCAGGAGCCTCTGACAATATCAGAAAAACATAATAATCTTATGTTTAGCACAGAAGCAAACATATAGCCCCTACTAGACTTCTTCAAGCATTTACGGATGGATTGCTTTTAGGATTTCTACGACCCACTAGAATTGTTCACTTCAACATAGCATCAAGCATATATCACCACCAAACTGCCTCTAGTTTAGACAATTTATAGGATTTTTTTTGGTAATTTCTAATAAGACAAATTTACATGCGTTTACACGTCTAGTCCAGTTCTACTAGTGAAAATAGTTTTGTTAAAATAGAAATATGAATCTATCGATAGGTGAAGGCTGGATTATGCTTTGAGTTGTCCACTAAGTAGCTAGTTATTTATGTATATGCCTAGGTGGAGGCTGAATCTGTTTATGACATAGTTTAAGTGGTGTTTCAACCATCCACCTAAGCCAAAACATGTTCTTGCGCAATCTTGAGAAAATTATCATTTTAAACAAGTTTGAACTAAATACTAGGTATACTTCTCTATGACATAAACATAAATACACTCTTGTTCAAATACTAAACCAACGATAAATAAATAACCTAGGAAATAAATAAATTCAGGTCCGTAGAATATCTTACCTGTGCAATATACGGATAGGCCTCATCTACAATAGCAAAATCAGAATTTCCCACCAAAGCTATACCTTCCAGTACCCCTATTGCCCTAATTATGAGAGCAAAATAAGGGGGTATCCTAAACGGATAATCAAAAGTTATTTGTGCCAAATCTGATGCCAGTTCCTGGAAATTAATACTTTTTGCTCCACCACCTTCAAGTGCCTGATCAAAAACCTTTCCCAGAACTGGCAAGATGGGTTCCAAATTTACCCCGTCCGGAATGAAACCAAGTTTTACGAAGTCTTTTACTATAGCTCCATAATCTCGATGAATAAGGTGAGAAATTGCTTCAATCATTCCATATTTTTGATCATCAGTTAATTTGGTCACCAGCCCTGTTACAGCGAAACCATACTTTAGGAAAATTGGAAATTGGTCTTGACATCTGAGGGAACAACATATACAACAAAGAGCAAAAAGCAGTCTATATGACTCCTCCAATCAGCTCGACTCGACTGAATATCTTTCCCAATATATTCTTACGAAATAGATTGTTACCGAAGTCAAGTATCGCAAGCTTCCCATCTGGAGTGCGAATCAAATTCCCAGGATGAGGGTCAGCATGAAAAAATCCAGTATCAAGCAGCTGTAGTTGCCAACGGAAAAAAAAAAGATCAAAACAACTATTTCTGGTATTTAAAATTAATTCAAGCTAGTTGAAATTTTCTTTACCAATTAGTAGAAATACATGTACAAAAACAAAATGATACATAAAAGTAATTTTCTCAAAACTAAGTAGAGAACCGTAAGAGTGAATATATTGAACTTGGTTGAACGACCCCCTTCATCAGGTTAAATTTCCTAATGAAGCATCAACCCATGTTTGGATTGTACAGCAATCCTATAAGGCCACCACCAAGTAAGAAAGGGAAACAAAACAACTAGAGAAAGATCAATGTTAGAGTTGTCACTAGGAAGCTTGTGTGACAATGACAAAAGTATTAGGCAGAAGCATAGCAATCTTTGACCTATATCCACTGGAACAAGTAAGCACATTTACCTGTTTCAGGTAGCATATAACTCCAACATTAACCAACTCTCCAACATCACTTTCTGTACTCTGTGACAGTTTTTCTCCCTCTATCCATCCTGTAGTAAGAACCTTCCTAGAAGTATATTTCTGATAGGTCTTTGGTACAACAACCTGAAAGATTCCATAAAACTAATAAGGTTTCGCAGACATATGCTATTGTTATTGTGCAGTTGATACGTCAAAGTATCTAAAACTCTTACCAAAAGAGAATTTGATTGGTAAATACATTAGATGCAAATGCAATATCTAATCGATGCAGCAATCCTACTAGTTTCTGTAGCAAGCTACAAACTCAGACTAAGTATACTTAACGGTGCCTGAGATTAATGTTACTAGATGGAGGCCTGGACCTTTTTTATATCCTACTCTGTGGGCGAAAAAAATTAATCTGTGCAAGATAATGATCAGTAAGATGACTACAAAATTTATTTGGAATTTTCATACTGATCTTATTAATGGTCATTTTCAAGTAAAAAAAGTCATATTTTAAACAGCTCATACACTCCCCACCAACTCCAGACATTAATGGAAATCAAAATAATCACATTGAAAAATAATTTAGGTGCAGATGTTGAGAAAATCAGAAAATGCAATAGAATCTTAAGATATGATAAATATTTCCCAGTTTTCTAAATCCCTTTCATAAAGCAAGAAAATTTTCAATTAAACAACAAAGAAACAATATAAAAAGTTGTGGCCGTGTTTACACATTTTACGCAAAGAGTTGCATTGCCACTGATTTAAAATGGTCTAGAGGCTGTAATGGCTTAGTAACTTTTGTATCATAATTTCAATTCCCGCAACTAACTCACACACTAAATGTAGGTGAAAGCTTCCACACTGAGAGCCCAAAAAGATGAAGTTTAAGACATAAAGAAGGTATATAATATAAGTTATAAGACAAACCTGTGGAAGGTCTTTCTTCATCATTTCAGCAAAGCGTGTTCCATTTTCCCCTTCATTTATATAATCTAGCTCCTCAAAGAAGCGGGCTGCCCATTCATCAACCAATCCAACCACATCAACAGATACCTGAAAATAAGTGTAGAATTGGGAAGTGAAGGAGGGAATATTTCCATCACAGCAACACTTCATGAAAGGGGGAAGTAATTTGGCTACAATTCGTTACTTCACAAAAATATTACCTGGGGAAACTTTCGCAGAAATAAACCAAGGTTTCGTATGACGAATAAATCAACAGTAACTGTCTCGAGAACAAAAGGTCTCTGCACTTTGACTGCCACCTGATCTCCGTTTTCTTTAAGCCGTCCTTTATATACTTGCCCAAGAGATGCTGTAATAGATTGCCCACCAGAAGAGTAAATATAATGGGAATAGCCAAGTTCAGAAAACGGTAAATAAAATGACAGATTCACCGATCACACACATGAACATATAAAAATCTGTTATTGCTATTACCAGCCGCAATTGGGGAAGGTGAAAGTTCAGAATAGATTTCTTGCCATGGACCAAGCTCCTCCTCGATAAGAGCCATAGCTACATCATCTGGAAAAGAAGGAACCTTCGCACATCACCATAGCAAAAAATTAGCAATTTAAATGGATAACATATGAATATGGATGCTGAAAGCAGAAGAATGTCTATTTCACACAATTTGATTGACAGAGCACTTTTGTTCATACAGAAATCCAACATATGATCTTGAAAAATAATTATTTAAGGACTGTTTTTCTTCTGATGGAAATGAGCACCTTTGTTCATACAGAAATTGACACAAAGCTAAGTGATTTGACTGTTAATTTTTTTTATGAGCACATGTCCAATTTTTCCCAACAATGATTTGATGATATGGTATAAATAGTAGGATAATATCACTTAACTACACCTAACTATGCCCGATTTTCACATAACTACCCTAACTAAAAAAAATCGTCTGGGCGGTACCCCAAGTTTCCATAATTTTGCACTTTACTTCAAAAGGGCAGGGGAGTGATGAGAAAATTGGGTACCGCCCAGAAATTTTATGGAAACTTAGGGTACCGCCCCTAAAACATCATAGTTAGGTGTAACTATGTGAAATCCGCGCATAGTTAGGTGATATTATCCCTAAATAGTATTGAACTTTGCTGTTAAAGAGTCTCTGACTTGACAGATTTCAATATGGAGAGTTGAACACTACCCTGACTAAACAAACTCTAGAAACCATGTCAAACTGTACACGTACCTAAGAGCTTAGTTGTTAGTTAAACGGAGGTCCCAAATAATACATCAAGGACTCTCAAACTACACATTTTTGACGGGAACGCTACAAGAAATAGGAAAAGGTAATCTTTTACGTACTACATTTTTTTTATCAGCTTTACATACTACATTTTAATCACTAAAGAACAAACTCCCTGTGTTACTAAGAAGAAGAAAATAGTGTGTAGAAGGTAACACAATTTATCCAAATGATACCTTATCGCACAACTTTTGCAACTCGGTCATGGCAGCAGGTGACAGTATATCTGGCCGGATGCTCAATGCTTGCCCAAGTTTTATGTATGCTGGACCCAAAGAGGTTACAATATCCCTCAATTCAATTGCTCTGGCTACTTCGTTCTGATAATAAACAGTAAATTCACATAAGAGAACAGGGGAGTTGTGGTGCCATTTATATGGGAATAGCACCCTCCAGCAAGCTGGTATTCTTGCATGATTCTGTAAGACTAAACTTTAAAATTGCCGTAATAGATTATAAAATTGATCACTAGAAATAAGACATTAAGATACTTTGTGTGCATATGTTTTATGGAGAAAAAGATGCCCAAGTCATCCATTAAGTTTTGCCATCTTTCACCCAAGAAAAGACAGAAAAAGCATATGAGAAGAATACAAGAAGAGAAACATGCATTTGGCAGTCAATGTACTCATAGCTCCATTAAGAAAAACAAAAAATACCTTCAAAATTAGGAGACTCCATAAATAACAAATTCATAACAAGTAACATAAAACTACTAATTGGGAACTCAAGAAAGGAGAATTCATGAATTAATATAAATAAGAGTTTAATAAAGAATGATTTTATTTTACTATAACAGGCTAAAAAACACCATATAACCAATTGATAATCAACAAAATAATATATTTATTGTTGGAATCAGCCACTTAAATAGGGCAAGTAGGGCATCAAATACTCACCTCTTTGACCTTACTGTTTATCACATCCAAAGCTATGCGAGAGAGAAACCCTCCAGCCACAGATAGTAATTGGATAATTCTTGTTGCAACAGCACGTGGCCGTTTTCCCCAATATGCAGATATAGTAGCAGGATCATACACCGTAGGCAGAAACTCGCTGCTCTCGTCTACCTATGAAAAATAAACATAAGGTAACACAACATATGGAAAACATAGTAGCAAAAGACACATCAGAAGATTTGCATCCATTCATAAAGAGCCCTTAGTTACAGTTAAGGCTAAAAGCACAGGCATCAAAGACATAAGAATAACATGTTCACAATTTTCCAATTTGTTCAAACAATAGCATCCAATCTAACAGCATCCTGAAATTAAAGGCTGATGCAGATTGTTTACCCATGTTAGGATTGTGGTAATAACTTCAGAGTTAATAACAATCACCCAAACACCAACAAGTCTGAATTCCAGACTGGTCATGCCCATTTCTTATAACTCTATAGTTCAAACTCATTGGTACATATGTATGCTTGTTCTGTCCTATTCTTTTCGGGTTAAACTCCCAAAACCAATGAAGCATGCTTAGGTTAGTCGCTGTCAAAAGCTTCTGACTGCTTACTACTAGCTTATATTATGAACAGACATTTGATACTTGGATCAAATCTTAAAATGCTTTAACACAAAAAGATTTAAAAGCATAGACAAATATCTATATCCGTGAATATATCCCTAGCCTTCTTTGACTATCACAAAGATTTATATTCAGAGAACTGAAATAATTTCAAACCCATTGATAGGATATACATCCATAGGTACATCATTAAGAAGTTCAGTTATATAACAGTAGAAGTATTGCTACATTCGGACTAGCTATTACTTCCCAAAAAATGAAGTTCTTTTCATCAAACATAAGTTTCAAACTTTCAATCATGCATTTCTACAAACTTAAGCACAATTACTTAATGGAACCACCAGAACTATTGCACTCCAACGCAAATCCCATGGATTATCCATTACCATATTCTATGTTCTATTTTTTTCCTCAAACACAACAAATTCCTTGACATGTATACTTATACAAATCCATTGGATGTGCAGAAAACTAATTCTAAGTTTATGTAACCCAAATTTAGCACATATAAGAATTTAAGTATGTTACCTCGACCAGGCGAAGTTGAATACTATCATCAGCAAACTGGGAGTCACTTAAATTTTGGCCCCGAAGACCCTTCATGAGTATAGCTACCTGCTCGTTTTCTTCCATCTGCGCCCTTACTCTTTTAATTTCCTTTGAAACATCTCCAATTCTCTGGCATTACCTCAAAATAATTCAACTATAAGTCCAAAAATACCAACCCTTTATCCAATACATAAACAACGATAATAAGAAAATTTTGAATTAATTTGACATTCTGTTGATGCATAGTGCAATTTAATTATTTTTCTCTGCCTTCAAACTGTCTGAAAGGACAAGATAAATAATGTAGTAATTAAGTAGTGTTTATTTCCAAGGAACCTTTAATCTACTACAAAAGTTGAGCACTTAATCCATTAAAACCAACAAGAATATGCATGATTATAACTAACAAATTCTTCATCCATATCTGCAGGAAACAGACTGTTTGCTGCCAACCATTAACATCATTGACAAGTTATAACAGATCAATTGAAAGGAAAGCAATGGATCAAACACACACGTTCATACAAAAAAATCCAGTTAAAGGGCAAATATAAAAATCTTGTCCCTAAATTGAACCTGGAAGACCAATTATTTCTGCTGATACTCTACAACCAAGTGATCAAATCCAACAATCAATTGAGCTGAGGATGATCGCGCAATTTTCATTGTAACACAAATCAAAATCTTCTATGGAATAGAATTCTCCATTATCAGCAAAGTACAATACTCCATCAACTCAACCTCAATGGTCATTCTGCTCATATCCATTCCGCATTTGGTCACTTACTCAGCAAACAAACAGCATCTTGATTCTCAGAAATCAAATCTACCTGGAAAACAAGAAAAATCCATGAAATAGATCGAACTCACCGTGGAAGCTCCATTGACAGGCTTGGGCGGCAACGCGGAGGTGGAGGATCCGTTGACATTCTTAGGCTTAGGAGGCCCGGAGGACGGCGGCGGTTTAGGCTCGGTGGCGACGGCTTTAACAAGGAAAACGGTTCGGGAACGGGCCGGGAAGGAGCGGCGGGAGCGGTGGGGGGGGGGAGGGGGGGGCCCGCCCCCGAGACGAGGCGCAT
>JAYMSV010003167.1:0-10194 GCA_036897745.1 Erodium moschatum | reverse complement strand
TCTCGGTCTAAGAGAGTGTGCGAGAATATGACAGATCAACAACTTCAAGTTAGTGTTTTGAATGAGGATGAAGCTTGGGAATTGTTTGTCAAAGCAGCTGGGAATGTGGCCAACTCAGAAGGAATCAAACCTATTGCACGACAAGTTTGCCAACAATGTTGCGGCTTACCTTTAGCTGTTGTTATTGTGGGCGCTGCTATGAAAGGGAAAGATATTCCACTATGGAATGATGCATTGAGTGAGTTGCAGAGATCGATACCTTCGATCGAGAACATGGAGGATGAGGTGTTCAAACCATTAAAGTGGAGCTATGACAAATTACAAGGTAACACTATCAAATCTTGTTTCTTGTATTGTTGTTTGTATCCAGAGGACTTCTCCATACAAATAAGTGAACTTGTTAAATGTTGGATGGGAGAGGGGTTTATAGATGAAGAACTTAGTTATGAAAAATCACATAACCGAGGACTTGCTTTGATTCAAACTCTAAAAGAAGCTTGTTTATTGGAGAATGGTGAACCTTTTATCAAAGAAGGTGACACAGTCAAGATGCATGATGTAGTGCGTGATGTTGCTATATGGATTTCTTCTAATCAACTGGAAGATGGATGCAAATTTTTGGCTCGTGCGGGAATGAGACTAACTCAACTTTCACAAGTTAAAAGCGACGTGAAAAGGATTTCATTCATGAATAATCATATTGATAAGGTACACTGCGATAATGCACGTTTGGTAGGAGGTTCTAATGCATCCACCTTGTTCCTACAACACAATAGTTCTCTTGTTGAGATTACTGATGAGTTTCTGCGATGTTTTCAAGCAATCAAGGTACTGAACTTGTGTGGCACCAGTATCAGTTCATTGCCTCCTTCCATTATGCAACTTACTGACCTTCGAACTCTTCTTTTACGGGGATGTGAAAAACTAAAAGAATTACCGATGTCAGGATGGGAAGGACTCGAAAGACTGCAAATACTTGATTTGGCTTACACTACCATTTGGGAATTGCCTAATGGGATGGCAAGGTTGATGAAATTAAGAGAATTGGATCTATTTGGCACCGCAAGCCTAAAAAGCATCCCAGTTGGTGTGTTTTCCATGTTGTCATCTTTAGAGATCTTAAATATGGGAGGAAGTTTACACTTATGGAGATTGAAGGGAGAGGTTGAAGATGGAGAAGCATATTTGGAAGAGTTGGAAAGCCTCAACACATTGCGTGAATTGTCCATTCAAGTGAAGCCCGGATCATCGTTTAGCTGGAGGATAAATCCTACGTGAAACGGGGACATGAACGATCTACTTCCTAATCTTGAGTACCTCGAACTAGGTCATGTTAAGGGTATGAGGAGCATTTCAGAGCTAGCTGGTCATCTTGGACTCAGATTCTCTAAACTACGACACCTGAAAGTGACTCACTGTCATGAGATGAAGTATTTACTCTCGGTTGGTCCTCATCTGATCCTTGAAAGCCTCACAGAAATCGACATATCATTTTGTGTTGAACTGGAAGGGGTGTTTGAGAATGTAGCTCATCATCCACACGGTCACTTTGTTGGGATTGTCCCTAATCTCAAGAAAATTGAATTGTATTGTAATTTCGAATTGAGGACATTATGTAAGAGCAATGAAGCAGAAACATGGCCAAATCTTGAGTCAATCAAAGTCACTTACTGTGAGAAACTGAGGAACCTACCGATCAGTGGCCAAAACAACAACATCAAAGAGATACAAGGAACAGAATCATGGTGGAGCAATATGGAATGGGACGATCCCAACACCGAGACATCTCTCTTGCCGATCTTTAAACCTTGTTTCCCTCCCTCAAATGACATACCGTTTCTCAGGTAATGAGTTGGGTTAAATAGTACCTTTTAATCAATATGCATCATATTTTCTTAGTTTTGTCGTTTGTTGCTTTTAATGTTGGGTTTCATGGTTGGTAAATATGTGTATTAGACTTCTTTGTTATTACTTTCTTATTGTGCTTAATGGTTGGGAAATGTGGATTTTAGATTTTGTTGGTTTGTTTCGGTTGAGGCTGAGACTTGTCTCAGTTCTCTGGTTTGTACTGTTCACTTGAAAGGATTTCATCCTCTTGTCCTTGATCTTTATTTTAAAATGAAGGATTCATAAAATCTCTTTCACTGATAAAAAATTTCATCCTCTTGTCCTTGATCTTTATTTTAAAATGAAGGATTCATAAAATCTCTTTCACTGATAAAAAAAATGACAGTTAAAGATTGTTTGATTTTTTTTAATTTTGATATAAGGAATTGTCGTGTATTCGATATTGATTTTCACTTGAGAACTTGTCATTTAATAAAGTGAAACAGAACGTTTAATCACTAGTTTCAACATTTGCAATTGAGATATGATCACTTGAACCTCTGTTACTTTACTAGACATGAAATGGGACAAATACAAGTGTGGTTTTGGAGTACATATTAGTGAACCAGCAATGAGATTGCTTTACAGAAGCTAATCAAGTTTAGCTCAAAGTTGTCGGGTATTTTTAATGAATCCAAAGACTTGGTTTGGTTAGAATGAATCAGAAAGTTAGTGAAGACTTGAAAGCTTCGATCTGCTCTTCCTTCACGTTCTCATATCAGCTCTCTCTTTTTTATCGGGAGATGTTGTATAAATAACTATATTTCCCAAACCGGAAAAGAGAACATAGGAAATACATAAGCCCAAACAAGGCCCAACCTAAGAAGGTCCAACAGCCCAAACAAAACATAAGCCCACATAAAACATGTAGGAATCAGGAAACACCACCACACGAACCGAGGATCTCGATATATACTCCACACCACGCCTACCGAAGCCCAAGCGCCACCAATCCTAACTATAGCCACCGGATAGCGAGCACCACGTGTGTTGCGACATCGAGGACCATCCACGAGACCAAACCTGCGTGTAGGATAGCTCCGACCTCCAGAAGTCACCGAGAATAGGAGTCGGTGGCAGCACCACGAGCACGACTCCAAACATGCCTATGAAACGAGTTGTATGAAAGATTATGATTCTCAGTAAGGTTTGCATTACGATACATGATATATATAATAGTAGAGTATATAAGAGACTAGAATACTAATACCATACTAATGTCCATATACATTGAATCTAGTGAAGAAGCATGCTTATATATCAATTCTAATTATTGTCTAATATTCCCCCGTAGTCAGAGCATGAAGAGACTGAATGCTCGGACTGAAGAAAATATGGTTTAAGAAAGTAATGATCTATGTTGATAAAGATATCAACAACTTGTCGTACACACGGGATGAAATGTCGTAGAAGACATCTAATGGTAGAGAAAAGTTGATTGAGAAATCTGTGGCTGCATTTGTAGAGTCGGGCCAGATAGAAGAGCAACAGAGGGTTGTGCTGCAGAGGCATGATAGCGCTTCGGAAGATACCTTTTTGATGGATTTTTGCTCCTATTTCGCTCCAGACCTGATATCCATGAGAAATCCTGGAAACACGTAACTTATAGGAGTGTGAGACCAAAATGAGACTAAAATTACTAATAAAATCCCCCTAAATGTGGCACTTTTAGTGCTAAGATGCGACTGCATCACCTATCTCCGCAAGCAGGGCGCAAATGATATTGTCCATTTCTTCCATGTTAATGAAATGCGTGGATTTCCTAGCTACATCTCAATCTTAATTGTATGCATTATGCGCGAAAGAATTGTCCAAAAACGTATCAAGCGGTACACGAACATGACGATCATCCCGCCCCAACTAATCACACCGATCCAACTTTTGGAATGAGAGAGGATATCGTTATTTATTTTTTGTAACAATAAATAATGTTAACAGATACTATATAACATTATTTATAGTTACAAGAAAAATGGTTTCCTCCCTCGTTCTAAATGCCGGATCCGTCACCGACTGCATAGTTTACACACGACTTCAAAATAAAATAACCTCTTACTGTAAGGTATGGTGACAACTTGATAACAGTTTTGACGACGGCTAAAAGACATAATAAAGATTTGACCACGATTTACATGTACCCTGACTCACATGAATCATGACATTATGAATGCTCTTATGATAGAAGATAATAAACTCTACAAACATCACATATTTACAATTTCTTTCGTGTAATAGTCTAATAGAGATGCTCTTACACGGGACATTAATATTGTTCCAGTGAAGATATAAACAAATCATTTCAAATGCAATTTCACAGTTCCCTATACGAGTGTCATGGTTACATAAGCAACCTCATCAGCCACATATCGCTCTCCGTCTGAAAAGTACTGTTTGGCGTGTGGAATTGGTAACGTTATCTCTTACAAACCCAAATCCCCAAAACCCGATAAAATGACAAATAGATTTGAGAGCTATATAATATGTCAACCAACAAACATGAAACAAAGTGAAAACCCCAAGTCAATCAACTCCATTTCCTTTTACGATGGAAACAACATTGATCGATGGCCTAATCGATAAAAAAAAAATTTAGAGTCGTGGAGAGTCGAATCCGCAAGTCCTATACAGCGAGGAAACTGCATGAGAGAAAAGAAAATATTCCTACTGGACTGAGTTTTGACGTCGATGAGAGACAGAAACTCAAAAAATTCCACCTATTTTTTGATGAATCAACGTCCATTGTGAATGCTCTTCCGTTCACACAAACATTACTTAGAGCATCCACAACGCTCCCAGTCGGCGCTGACGGTGAGGTGCTGGTGGGAAAAATAAAAAAATAATTTTTTTGGTGATAAGCCAGCACAAATAGTCAGTACCCTACAATGCTAGGTGGTAAGTGGTGGTGGTCAGTGCCCTTTTTCTTCTCTTTTGCTCCCAACCGGTGCTGAGGAGGGGTGGTGAGCTCACAGTCGACCCTGCTCGTCAGGGACCTCCCAGCCTCATCCCCACCGGCGCATCCTTTCCGTCAGCAACTCCTAGCCCGAACTGTGGATGCTCTTATATGTATGTATGTATGTATATATCTTATGAGTCGGTAAAATCTTGAATTGTTTGATTTGATGGCCATATTTTCTTGTCCTGTCCTTTTTTCGTATTTTCCTTGTGTTACCACATCTTGTTCTCATTATCATAAAGTCAATAACAGATTGACGTCAGACTAGTTATCTGATAAGTGATTCAGTTTCGTTGGATTTGTACACTACGCATTAACTCTGTCGGAACGTGACAACATGGTTACTCAATCAAGTGAGTAACCAGAACAACCAATACATTACACAATCATGTGCATATGTGTATATATATATATATAGAGTACACACCTAAGTTTCTGGGATATGATCCAACCAGAACTTTCATGTCATCATTCCATCCCTTTTCTCTCTATACAAGTCATAGATTTTTGCTGTAGCTCTCTCTATCACTGACAAGTGAGAAGAAGAAAGATGGGTCGAACTCAGAATTGCCTCATAATTTGCTTGCTCCTCTGGGTTTCAATAACCTCCACCCAAGCTAGATCGATCGCCCATGGTAAGGAACCAAGTACAGCGTTTTCAAGTAACTTTCAAGTTTGAAATCTTTACAAAATAACGATCTGAGTATTCAGTTTTATCTTTGATGAAATCCCGATTGGGTCAGGTCTGACCAGATCGAGCAAGGATCTAAGTCGATCCGGATTTCATTAAGGGTAAAAACGTAAATTCGTTTATTAGAAAGAAAAGCGGATCATTACTGAAAATGGAGGTTATTTTGCAAATCAACCAGGCAGAGCAATCCTAGAAGATGGAGCTCAGAAAGAAGAGGAGAAGGTGGGAGTGATAGGGTCAAGGCCGCCGAGGTGCGAGAGGATGAGGTGCGAGACCTGCGAGCATTGCGAGGCAGTTCAGGTTCCTATTGTTCCTAGCCGAAGAAGAAGAAGAAGAAATAGTAATAAGATTGCATACTCGAGAGGAGATGAGACATCAAACTACAAACCCATGAGGTGGAAATGCAAGTGCGGCCACTTCCTCCTCACTCCTTGATCTCATCATCCACTTTAATCATGTTTGCTTCTTCTTTTTTTTTAATTAAAATTTTCCTCAGCTAACCTGTTTATGTAATTACACACTGTTTTGTTGAAAACTTGACTTCTACACTATTTGGTTTAAGAGCTTGATGAAAATACCAAAAAATCTTAACACTAAAGACATGTACAGTTGTTTGTTTATTTTGAATCGTCGGTCTATTCTGATTCTCGAAACGTCAGTCCATTCAATATATTATCAGAATTACATTACTTCCTCATTCTAGTCCAATTTGCACTGCAAAAACGATTATAGTAGTAGAACTCTCAGAAGAGCTAAAGAGCCAAAACCCGAAAAGAAATGATTAAAGTCCAAAATAAAACGATTACAAGCGAGACAAAATCAATCATCATCTATGACCCAGCCTTCACCTTCTAAAGTCTCTTCGAACGTCTTCGCTTATGGAGGCTTAACTGGAAAAGCATTACGAGCTTGCGCGACCTGCGCCCAAACGTCAACAGGATTGACGACTCTTTCACGGCTCAGAGAACGCCCTCCTCACTTAAACTTAGTCGTATAATGATCCGATAGATTCTTAAGAGGCCGACTCTGACGTTTCAGGGGTTTGAGAAGGGCATCCTTCCATGGGCTACCCTTGTCCCCCGAGGGACCATCCAGCTCTACAGGCTTAAACGGTCCAACCGCGTCAGACGACTTCATGGTCTGCTCAGTTTGAAATACAATTGTTTCAGATGCACAACCAACCCGCTCTGCTACATCGTCTATGCGAATACCTGACCCAACGACATTAGCAAAAGAAACACCTGGACCTAGGCTTGCGTCTTTATAGACCACACATGGAGGCCTAGGACCGGTAGGAACTCACATAGACGATACGGTTGCATCCTCCGGAACCACCGATTCTCCATCGAATTTGTCGAGCGTCGGTGAGAGCTCGGCCACAGCCCGGGACTTATTATACTTTAATTGAGCAACTGATCCAAGGAGCTTGTCAACACTTTGTATTCCATCGATCAGAAATTGACCATCAAGAGCTGAATTCAGACCCTATTTTCCCTTCACGCCGGAAGAACCATAGAAGTCGTCGCATTCAAAAACTGATGTTAAACATATTCAAAACATTGATGCATGGCCTTTAAGCTTAAGAGAGTACCCAGAATGAAATGAAGGATATGGGTTGGGTGGGAAGAATCTAATGTTTTGTCCATTACTAACAGTATTGAGAATTAGAAATAAATGTTTCGGCAGAGGAGTTTGGTCATCACCATTTATGAGGTTGTTCATCTCCATGGTAAGGTTTAATTAGCAGAAAATATCCTAAAATATTGTTCCCAACGAAAAAATACATAAAGTTTTGTCCACACTTTTAGGCTACACTAAAATTTTGTCCACTGATTTCCGTTAGAAAAATGTAACATGCTAATTATCAAAAACTGCCCTTAAATAATGCTCACACAA
The DNA here is from genome assembly GCA_036897745.1 of Erodium moschatum. NCBI lineage: Eukaryota > Viridiplantae > Streptophyta > Magnoliopsida > Geraniales > Geraniaceae > Erodium > Erodium moschatum. The sequence continues at coordinate 2,767 of JAYMSV010003167.1, read as the reverse complement.
CTATAGAATACATTACAGCAAAATCAGTATTGAAAAATAGAATGGGAGAACACGCCGCAACTCATCAGCGCCCTCCCTCTTTGCTTCTTCGACTTCCAAATCTGGACGCTCTTGAAGAAGGGGAAATTGGAGAAGAAGAACTTAACTCAGACACTGAATCAGACTCTCCGGTGTCCAGAAGCAGAAAGAAATCAGGTCATCCGAACCAATGGAGACTCAAATCAGTGGCCATCTCATCTCAGCAAGTTGAGGCTGAGCGCCAAGGTAAAGGATTCTCACATCCTCGTAAAATCTACATCAGGAATGTTCCCCTGAATCTGAGAAGAGAAGAGATTGAAGATTACTTTAAAGGGGCGGGAGAGATCGTTGAAGTTCATATCCCCCGATACCCAAACAGAGCAGGCAAAGGCTTTTGTTTAATTACATTCAAACCGGGTACACCATTGGAGGAAGTCATCGCAAGGTTGAATGGAACCAATTTCAAGGGAGAACAGATATTTGTAGCACAGGCAAAAGAAAAGCACATCAGAAGCGGGCAACCTGGGAAGCACTCCGACAATCAGGAAAGTCATCCTCAAAGGGAAGATCTGGGAGAATCCATCCAACGCAACAGATTCACTAAAGATTGCAGAAACTTTGTGAAAGGGTCCTCTTGCGAAGCTCTACAGAGTCTTGCCAGCAAAGCCTGGATGGGAGTAAGCAACATCAATAGAAGCGCTTGCTCGATCCAGACAGATATTGGAAACAATGGGGTCTATAACATTGAGATAAGAGAATTGGGAAATAGATTGATGATGATTAACTGCCCCGATCTGGCTTTTGAACGTAGTATGATCGAAGACGATTGGAATTGGCTGAAACCTTGGATCACGATGGTCCATGGCAACGAGGATTGTCTTTCAAAGGGAGGTTTTTTTCAAATGGGTCTGCATCCAAGGAGTGCCAATCCATGGATGGACTCGCGAAAATTTCATGGCTATTGCTGAAAAGTTCGGGACCTGTCTGCTAGTTCATCCTAATTCATTGAAAGAAATTTCCTTTCTGAACGCCTATGTTCTTATCCATTCAAAATCAATCAGGAGAATCAATGAGGAGATCCTTTTCATGTTAGACGACTCATCGTTTCAAGTGGCAGTTGCAGAAATTGAGGGTAGCTTGATCCCCACGCTTCCGATTGATGAAGGCTCATCCTTGTCAAGCTCGCCGGGAATCGACAGCTCCGACGATAACTCCCGATAACCTTCCTCAACGGATACATCGAGCATCGATCCAAGCATTAACAACATTAATGACTTGCCACTTGAAGCGCCAGCTCCATCCCCGCAAGGTATTAATGAAGCCCCCTCAATCTCAATTGCATTAAAGGCGCAGGTTGTGGAAGGAAACGAATTTAGATCTGAAAGGGTCGGCACCTCCTTCGAGTCCCCATCCCAAGAATCTGAAAGAACCATCTCATCTATTCCCAAGTTCAAGAGGACAAAAAGGAAAGAAGGGAAATCGAAGAAGCTAAAAAAGACTCTTGCCAAAGTAAATTCTTCTCCTGCTCCCAACGTGGCCTCAGATAAAGCAATAGCATCCCAAACTTATGGTTATCGAGGCATCAATTATGATGCAGCCATTACCTTCTGCAAAGACATGGGTTTCAACACCAAAGGCAAGGATGACTTGATAAGGGAGCACTTACAAGGTTAACTAATTGATGTAATTGATCATTGGCAGTCAGACAATGAGCAAGAGCTAGATCCAGGTGAAGAACTCTCATCTAGTGGCATTTCTGCCACTCCCTGAATCCAGTTCCATCCATGTTTCTGAGTGCTTGTGGCTTGGGTCCAGATTGTGATTTTTTCTTCAGCAGCTGTTGGTCTCTCAGTGGGTATATTTACTTGTTGGAAGATTTCTCTTTTCAAGATTGGAAAGAAGCCTCTCATCTAAATTTGCTCTCTATTGGTGGGGGAATTCAGTGAAACTCTCCAATCCAATTTGCCTAGTAATCTTTTGCTCCCTGTAATGGAGTAGAGAAGCTTGATCTATGACTCAAATTTCTTATAGTGTTTGGCATCTTCTCTGCTGCAAAAAGGTCTCTCTGCAGCATCAATTCTTTTTTGGGTTCATCTTTGCAGCCTCATTTGCATCCCCATCGCTGCTGCTCTTGATTCTCATTTGTTGCTCCCTTTCATTTTCTTATCTCCATCTTTGTCATTTCTTTTCTTTTGCTTAGTTTCAGTATTCATGCTAAGCAAATATTCTGTAATAGGCTGCTTTGCAGCATCCCCTCTTTCTTCTCTTTAGAATTGGGTGATTTATAAATCGAGCTGATCAGAAAAAAAAACTATAGAATACATTATGAATTGTTCACACAACTTTAGAATGAATTATGTATTGCCCACAATCTATTCAATCCGCGAAGAACTACTAAGGCCATTCATTCATCACAATTTATCCTTGTTACGTTTTTTTAACGAAAGTCCGTGAACAAAATTTTAGTGTAACCTAAAAGCGTAGACAAAACTTTAGGTATTTTTTCGTTTGTAAACAATACATTAGGATAGTTTTGACAATGAACCCTAGATATATCCATTATTCACAATACCATTGGAAATAGTTAATCAACAACCATAACCATTGACAAGCAACGAAAGCTTTCAATTCTATGAACTACATGCTCCATATTTACCAATCAGTTATTGTCAATTTTTTAGTAAGGGAAAAAACTCCTCTAACAACGGGGGTGGTGGCGCAGTTGGCTAGCGCGTAGGTCTCATAGCTT
>JAYMSV010003166.1:0-10196 GCA_036897745.1 Erodium moschatum | reverse complement strand
CCAGACCGCCCCACAGCACTGCCGCACCCCCACCTCCCACACCCCGCACCGTCTCCCCTGACCATGTACCCGTTGTACATGCTCTTACAAACCTTCTGTCAACTTAGATAAGCGTTCTCTTCTCCTTATACACGGTTCTTAGAGATTTATAAGCAAGTACTTTCAATGCCCTCTCTACTAATTATAAGGAATTTAAGCGATCAAGAATCAAATATGGATTTAATTAGGCTTATAATGATAAGCTAGGCATATAGTAAGGTAAGGAACATGAACATAAGCTCAATAAATACATCTTGGCAAACATGCTTCGAATGACATCCCTGAAAGTGTATCTCACGACCCATAACCCCTAATTTGTGCACAAAACACCTTTTTCACTTCTTTACACCCTTTTGTTTCCTTGTGAGCATCAATTAAAAAAAATATTTTTTTTTCACAAGGAGTTATATTGCCTTCCCTTTCTTCTTGCTCCAATTCCCAGCTTACTCCACACTGTTCTTTTTACACGGAAGAGGTTTTAAATTCCCATTTTCTTTTCTTTTAGGGAAAGGCTGGAAGCAACATATATTACAATAAACCCAACACATTAACAAAGACTTATTTCTCTAATCATTTAATATCACATTCCCAACCACCAACCACCAACCACAAATAACCCCACTCAATGAAGCACCTAAGCCAAGAAGTATGAGTTCAATTAAAATATAGGATATATAAACGAAACGAAGGACACACAGGCTTGTAATATTCAGGTCAGAAACGAAAGGCTAAAGCTCACCATGGGTGACTAGTGGATAACAATATATGTAACGGTAAAAAATTTGACACAAATGGTTCAAGAATGGCTTATAATCATTTTCATAACCACCTTATTCCTTATTTTTATTTCGACTCGAAGCGATATATGTGAAGTTCTAGACTTAGGTTCTCATGAACAAGAATTAGAGGACTCAAGCACAAATCAAAGTGACTATCCAGAATGCGAACAGACAAGCATGCCTCGCTACATGTGCTTACACAAGACAATCCATTCATACTAAATCCATACACCATTTGAGCTATGCAAAAATAGTAAGCATGTCCAACATTACAATCATTGAAACCTTAAAATCATGTGTACTAAGCTCAATAAACCACCAAAAAATATTTTTATTCTATTTTACTTTTGAAACAAAAACACAATAATGCATGAATGCAAACAAAACGCAAAGCATAATGCAGAGCATCCCATCCCACACTTGAAACCTAGCAGTGTCCCTAGTGCAACTTTAACACTTATGTACACATGGATCCGATGAATATACACAATAGCATAACCCCACACTTGTCAAGCAGTAAGAATATCAACCAACATAAAATCCTATATGCATATACTATCAGCACGACATATCGGGTGCTTAGCACCGACCAGATAGAAAATAGGAGTAAAATAGTGAAAATATCAATATAAAGCAAAAGGGCAAGAAATATTGCCCATCGAAGAATCGGCCTGCATCTGACATGGGGATCCTGTTGTGCATGGATGAATGGAAAGCTCTTCGCCCGACAGAGCTCTTATGAGCTCGGCGCCACGTTATCGGATTAATGCCCCTCCGCTCTCCAATCCATTATTGGGGTGCCTCCTAACCAGAGCATTTGTTTAACGTCGTTAGCTCAAAGAAAAGGATTCCACTCATGCAATGCTTCAGAAGCCAGCGGCAGAGCACATGTATAAACACCACATAAAAACGAACAAAAATAATTGGTGGTGTCTACCCAACATAAAAAGAAACACCGTCATGCTGAACAACAATAATCAATCAATGAAGTATGCAACATGCAATAAGATAAGGTGAACAGTACTGATTCCCTACACTGTACATACAAACTGAATCGGCCACATAGGCCTACTACGGAAACTGGTCGTGGTACGGGTACGGGTAAGGATATGGGTGCGGGTCTTGGTAGGGATATTGGGGCTGAGACTTAAAGGATGACTGGCCGGGTCCAGAAAGACTCATGTCCCCAAACTGGTTTGGAAGGTGGTCTCTCATGTAGGCCATGTCTCGTTGGTACTCTGTATACCAGCGATTGCCAGTGGCCCAAACATCATTCACCTGCTCCTGCACTTGCGATATCTGGCCACCCAACATACCCAAATGAGTGTACACACTATCCTCAAAGCACTCAATCCGACCATCCAAAGAGGTGACATTAGTCTGGATGCCCCGAGAAATATCTAACCACTCGGCCTTTTGATCTGTAGCTAGAGGGGCCTGAGGGCAAGTCTCCTTTTTCGTCTAGCGGACGACTCCCCTACTTCCCGATCCTTGTCCTTCAACTCCTTCATGAGCTTGGGGAAGTATCTCTTTCCCCCCGAGATGGGTACCGTCAATGGGAACCGGTGGCTCAAGTGGAGAATACAGGTTCCGGAGTCCTAAGTGGACTGTGATCTGAGTGACTAAAACACCACAACATTTAAGGGTTGGAGACCCCTTCCTAGCCTACTCAACCAGAACGGTGAACATATGGTCCTCAAGTGGGGCCCTCTCCCTCATATGCAAATAATAAACCAGCTCGAGGTCCCTCTTAAAAGTCAAAAGCCTATGAAAGTAAATTTGGAACGGAGACCTAAAGTAGGCCTCCTTGAGGATCGAAGTGAACTCCTCCCCAGGCTTGTTAATAGCTGCCCACATATCCTCATTGGGCACCTTGGCACACCTTTCCTTCGGAGTTCCCTAAAATTTAAATTACTCACCGAAATCCTTTTTGGAGAAGGTGACCTAAACCCCACAGAACCTAAACTTTACCCGAAACTTTCCATCTTCATAGTTACCATCAAAAGTAGATAGAAACTCCATAGTGAGATTCTCAAACGTCGGGACGTTCCAAGCAAAAAGGAATGGACATCCAGAGTTTGGTCATAGGGTTTAGGGTTTAGGGTTCTAGGGTTTAGGGTTTAGGGTTTAGGGTTTAGGAATGGACATCCCGAGATGCAAACTCATCAAGAATGTAGAGTTTGGTCATAAATTCCGGGTCTACGAATTTGGAAGCATAAAATTTTCTACTTTGAAGACGGTTCCTAACATCAATATGGTCTTTAACCGTGAATTTCAAATCAGATGCCTTACCTGTATTCAGTGGCAAGTCGTCATCAAAGATGCGAAGCCTGGCCCTCCTGGTCCTGGGCTTAACGTAGGAATACTTTTCAGCTGTCGAGCAAGGCATAGTAAGACTTTTCCAAACTGCCGGAAACACACGTTTGACGCACGTCGTACTCGGGGTTTAGTCTGAGTTATCGTACCCAAGGGAGAAATTAGACAAACACTTTAATTAATTAATTCGTTACTCAAGCTACCTCTGAAAATATATTGGTTTGGTTTTGAAACGTAAATGATTCAATATAAATATAATCCAATATGAATAAAGTTAAGATCAAGAACACAATATCAAGAGTGAATTTGAAATAAGAGTTTTAAGCCGATCTAGGACAATGGCGGGGTAAAAACATGCAGAATAACTTATCAGGGTTTGTTTTACACTTGCAAGTAACACTAGTCTAAATGCAACGGGAATTCTTCCAACTAGTCCTAACCATCTCTCGATCATATTAGGACCCTATTATACTCAGACCACCTAATTATCTCTAATTTAGGTGCAGAACGGTACAAAACATTACAATTTATGAATTCGTCTAACTTTCGGCTTTTAATCCTATAGTTTTTGCACTCTTGTCAATCTAACCATATTCTACTCTAGATTTAAACTCGAGTTATTTAATTCCTGTTTCCTCTTACGAACCTCATTTCTCAATTGTTGGTTAGTAAAATTACTTCATACATGTACGTGATCAAGGCAATGTAGCATTACGAATGGAATTACATAAACACTATCCTAGACGCTTATTTAACAAGTGTAATTGAAACCTAATAACTCATTCTATCATATCATACCCTTATGCCCTATATCAAGGATGTTTAGTTCATGGTATTCGAATAAGAACACAAAACGAAGATAAATGCAGTAATCATCATACTAATCGATAAAAGGAATAAAAATATCGAGTAGTTGATGAAACTATGAAGAAAATTCAATGTCAATATCCTATACTTCTATCAATCTCCTTATTGGCTCTGAAAACAGACATCTTTCTCTCTGAAAGTCATGATACCTTTCTAAAATACCTTATTTTGTATTTATATGTCCCTCAAACTAAAGGACAGAATCAAGAATTTTGATGGGAAAAACAACAGAATCGCAGCTTTGCACATTGTGCACTGGACGTGCGAACCACATGTCGGCGACACGCCGTGTGCCGGACGTGTGGTCATTTCCGACGCTCTCTATCCGTTTTGCACACCACCCACACGCCGTGCGTACGATGTGCAGGCTGCACGTCCACCACACGCTGTGTGGCTGGCGTTTGGTCCTGATACTCTGGCCTTTTGCCTCGTTTTAAACTGTTTTCGTTCATAATTTCCCGATTCCTTTGGAGAGAGATCACCTGCACAACTCAAGAGAATGAAATATCAAAATACACCATCTTATGACTGAAAAGCTCAAGAATGTGGGTTAAAAACATCTAAAATAGATGTATTTTACATTCACATCGACTACATCTGGCTTCAGATGGAACTTGACATCATTGAGCCTCTCTGGTGCTAGGTCCAACTCTGGTTTGAGGGCTTTCAGGACCCTATCAGGTCTGACTGATGTACATGAAGTTTTCGGACTTCTGCTTTTGGTATGGGCCTTCGAGTCATCCCTTCCCCACTTGTACAACCTTTATTTCGGGATTTGAGTGACATGCAATCCAATATTCAAACTCTCTGCGAGCTCAATTAGGTCTGCGAGTGGACGGCTACCTCCGAACGAACTAGGAGGCAAATTCACAATCACCCTGCTGGATGTAGAGCTTGCCATAACCCCTCCTCCATCAACGACCCCGTGGATCTTTAAGGGATGGGCTTTTATGCCTTCTCCTCCACCCCCGCTTTCCTTGGTTTCGAATTCTTAAAATTGGAGGTCATTGGTTCCTTGGTCTACAATCGTGCCTAAAGTCCCAGATCCAGATCGTGTCACTACCGGGGTACGGAGAGGTTAGGAAGGACCTGATATGGGAATGGGACGAAGACATAGCCTCTATTGGTCGCTTGAACTACAATATTTCCTAACATGGGTCGGGCGACTAGTCAGACACCTCTTCCTCCAAACCCTACCGCTTTTCCACCACCTCGGGTGCCCCTGCTAGTGTCCCAGACACACCTGCCGCTACCACCATCCGAGCACCCCTACCACATCGCCTCCGCCGCCACTATCAGAGCAGATGTCCCCTCCACTTCCTGCACAACTGCCTGACCTCATGAATGACGAGGTTTTTCGGGAACCTCGAACCTCCCACTAAAAAAAGGCAAATACGAGGGAACCTCATCCCAACTCTCCCCTATCTGACCCACGCACGTTCAAGAATTTCAAGAATCTATAAAGAGAGAGGCCCAAAGGGCCATGACTATGAATGACCACCTGAAGAAGATTGTTTTCGAACTCTGGATGTCCACCTAGAAGGAAAGTACAACTAACATACCCCACCACCTGGAACTGCGATGAGGTCTGCCAAGCAGCTTCCTTGGGACCCATGAGTGATAGATGTGTTGACCGAAGGACAGGGAGAACGTTTCTTCGGTCTAGGGTTGGATCGGTCTTTTCGAATCATGTTCTTCGGAGAGAGGTACCCTTACACTGCTCAGCAGGTCAAGACAACCTACAGAAAGAGCATTTAGATTCTTGTCTCTGCATAATTGTACTCGTTTCTTATTTCTATTATCGTCCTCCCCAGTTTGTCTAATATGAATTTGTCACTTAGTAAAAAATGTTGGTATATTTATCTTCGATATGTACGGATTTTATTTATCCTACTTATTCTGTACCTGGCATAATTAATGAGAGGCCGCTATACCACCTATTAAAAAAAAAGAAGTAACAACATATAATAATGAAATAGAGATGGGTCTTCAAATTCTTCCAACTAAAAAGTGTAGCAATTGTAGCAACCTTATAGATAGGTGACAATAAATATTTCTCCTCATCGTTATGTCGGTACTTTAAAGTAGTTTTTATTATTAAATTAAAAATTACAAAAAGAATCCCAACTACATCGGTTTCTCCTCACCAAAACAAGTGGGTAGATCATACATATAGCTGAGGTTTTATTTGAGGGTTTGAAGAATAAGGGTGTATTTATTGTAGCAACCTCATACATATGTCAAATATTTCTCTTTATCGTTTGTCTCTTTCGGACAATAAAGATATACTTCAACTTAGTTTTCATTATTAAATAAAAATAATATAATAAATAGAACCCCAACTACCATAGAGGAGCCGCACAGGTGGATCTGCCGACCTCAGGAACGTTAAGTAATTCGTGTCTTACGAAGTTGGCTTGGGTCGAGGGTTGGAGGCCCAAAGGATAATGGGCCGAGGTGGCTGGAGGCCCAGTGGGCCTAGGAGTCTGAGAGGTGGCCTATACACGCTCCGGAGGGGCATATCGTACAATGGTGGCGTTCATCAAGTACCCCCGCCTCGGTTAATGAGGATTTCGTGGTCGAGTGAGGAATCGGCCAGCAACACCGCTCCATTAGACGTAAGGTGGCAGTGGTCCCACTAAGATCTGGTACTGTACTCTCTTACCATTTCGGAGTTCAATAATCCCGCGTTTAGGAGCATTAATTTTATCATTCCAGAGAGGACGACACATGTTGACAACGCGAGGGAGCATTCAGTCTGCCACTTTAGTTTTCCGAAAATGAGTCTGCTCTGCCCTGCTTCCAGTTTGGATTCGCTGTATCCGTGTCGACAGACGTTACCGAAATATGCCCTTCTGAACATCTCAGTGAAACGGTTCGGTGCCTTGACCTCTTTTACTTTATGTTGAGGTCCCATGTTGTTAGAACTACGTTTTCAGTACTTTCAAATTGTTGCTTGGTAGTTTATTTGTCATTAAACGTTCTTTACTTATAATATTACACTCGTTTTCCTTTATAAAAAGATTAATAGATTGGTCACAATAAATATTTCTCCTCATCGTTTTTTTATTAGCGAAAGCAAATATAAATTAAGCCTCTTCTGAGGTAGAAAAGATACAAAGATCAACCTAGATACAGATTGATAAGAGTTAAAACAAGTGAATGAAAGAAAACAAATTAATGGGCCATCTATCCCCAAAAAGATTGTTACAATGGACATGGTTCTACCCAAACCCCTAAATAAAAACCAAAAGCTCAATTCCTTGTTCAGAACCTATCTGTTGAGAAAATGAGGCTGCAGACATCAAGCTGCAGGGGAAAAAAATCCCGTGAACCAAATGAGAATTCTTGCTGGATTGAAATTGGGGTGATTTTCCAAATGTTTGTGCTGCAATTTGCTGCAAATTACTGTGACTCGTGTGAAATGATGATGTAGCAAGAGTCTTTGATGCAAGATTTGCCTTGTGGGAACTAATGTTGTAATGAGAGATGATGCTGCAAGCAATGCCTTGATGTTGTGTAGAAAATGGAGATGATGAGCCAGTGTAGATGTTGAGCCTATTGCCCTTCAAGCTGCGAAGAGGCAAAGATCAGAGAACCAAAACTGATAACTTGGAGCGCAAGCAACCAGAAGGGCCAAAGAAAGCACTCAAGACCTAACAAGGAGACTACCCACACACACACACAGAGGAGAAACCAGGAGATCAGCCCACACTCAAAGACAAAGCTAAAAACTGATCAAAGTAGGAGAGGCCCCAAGAACCCCAAAGTCACTCCTAACCTCATCAGAAGACCTAAAAACCTCACCCCAAAGCCCACCCACAACCCAACCCAGAAATCCCCAAAACAGGACCAGAGTGTTAATTTTTAATAACTAACCAAGGTGTAGAGATCCAATTTTGTAGAGTGAAATGATATGACTGTGTGAAGGATACCCATTCCCAACTATAACATTTATTGGCTACTCTAATGAAAACCATCTCAGCAGACTCATCAATACCCTTGAAAATGAGTGTATTCCTTGCCACCATAGAAGCCAAATGGTAACCAGCAAAATAATTCCCTATCATTTTCTGTAATTAGCAGGTACTAGAGTGTGTCAAGAATTGAATAAATGCTTCACACATACAAGTGCAACCCAAGCAATTCCCCACCATCTGAGGATAAAGTTACATGTGTCCCAAGCTTTCCTACAATGCAACAAAATAAGAGCCCCATCTTCAAAATCCCAGGAGCAATAAGGACATAGCAGCTGTTGAAAAGAGAACTCCATGCCCCTTCCCTCTAGAAAGCACTTAGATGGAATTGCCTCAACACAAGCCAACCATGAAAAAGTTGGGATATTTGGGGGGATCCCAGGCACCCAAATCTTTGAGGCCTAGCACATTTCTGAGGTACCTTGTTGTGCAAGTAAGGTATAAATTTTTCTTATTGAGAACCCTTTAGCACCAGCCTTCCAAACCAGTTTGTTATCACTATCATCCAGATGAGTAGAATCAAGTATTGTTGAGAGCATACCCCATTCTTGGGATTCCCTTCCTCTAGGGGATCTCCTCAAATGTAATTCCCAAGCTTCCCCATCCCAAAGCTCTACAATAACTTTAGACTTTGAGGCTGATGGTAGATGAATTCTGGGAAATAGAGATTTAAATGATACATACCCCCACCACTGATCTTCCCAACAAAGAACTCTATTTCCTCTCCCAAGAGTCCAATTAAGGCCCCTAGCCCTAAACAAATAAGCAAATTACGGTCCCTCAGTAGTGATACAAAATGGGAGATGAACTTGGTCCTCATATTTCTGTGAATTTGGACAAATCCCATTGATTGTAATTCCACCCAAGTTTTGCGCAAATTGTTTGCTTCCATAGAGAATTTTCTTCCAATGAAAACCTATACCACCATTTTTCAAGTAAGGAGACGTTCATAAGGTTGAGCTTTTTAATGTCAAGTCCACCATCAGATTTAGCTTTGAAGACTTGATTCCACCCTAATTTGCAGAATACTTTTGAAGGTGTTGCACCATGCCATAAAAACCTTCTCTGCCACCTCTCCATTTCTGTTAGGACTACTTTAGGTGCTCTGAGGAGTGAAAAATAATATAGGGGAAAAGCACTAAATGCTGATTTGATTAGTGTAATTCTTCCCCCAAAGGATAATATTTTTGCCTTCCATAACCCAAGACTTTTTTCGAATTTTTGTATGATTGGTTGTCATGTAATTAGCCTCTTAGGATTTAAGCCTAATGAGAATCCTAAGTAGGTGAGTGGTAAAGAGTCATTTGTGCAAGCTATGGTATCTGCATATTGTTGTGACTCTTCTGGAATTAAGTTCATAGGAGTGATGCTTGATTTCTTGAAATTGATTTTGAGTCCTGCTGCTAAGTTGAACATTTTAAGGACATTCTTCAGGTTTGTATCTCCTTCTGCAAAAGCTCTAATGAAGAAGATTGTATCATATGCAAATTGTAAGTGAGAGATGATGGGGCCATTAACTCCCATGTTTATTTCTTGGAACTGATCATGAGTTAAGCCAACTTTCATGATTTGGTTTAGTCCTTCAGCAACTGAAGAAAAGAGGAAAGGAGATAATGCACAACCCTGCCTCAAGCCTCTATGAATTAAGAAATCAACTGATGGAGACCCATTTATGAGAACAGATACATGTTCGTTGAAGCAAGATATCATCCAAAGCCTCCATAAGCTTCCAAAGCCCATCCTAGCAAATAGCTTCATTACATACATCCAATGAGCATTGTCAAATGCCTTTTCAAAATTAGCTTTGAATATCAAGGCTTTGATTCTTGTCTTTTGACCTTGTGCACCACCTCATTAGCTGTCACGCCCCAAATCCGATGATAACGGGAATGAGACGCGACTTAGTAAAATATAATAAAGTAAATATAATAAAGTAAAAAAAGCATTTCTTGCAACTGAACAATCCTCAAATAAAACTGAAAATGGAAAAGGTCCAACGCCCGAATAATCCGGTAAATAGTTAAGTAAAACGAGTACAAGTACGTCTCTAAATCATACTAAGCTAAACCCAGACGCTCCTCAAGCTCCCGAGCTTAGAGACGTCTTCAAGACTTAGACCGATCAACAACCTGAAAGGGAAGGAAACACAGAGGGGCTGAGCACAATGCTCAGTAGGAAAACACCCCGAAAACCAGCATATAAAGGTAACCAAGTTAAA
>JAYMSV010003165.1:0-10196 GCA_036897745.1 Erodium moschatum | reverse complement strand
TAGAGAAGAAGACGAAGACGAAGAGAACAGAACCGCTTTTAGAGAGAGAGAGAGAGACGCGAGGGTTTTGAAAACGATTTTACCTCTAAATTTAAAAAGATTAAATTAAAATTCATAATGTATTTGGTAAGAAAAATACTTATTTCCTTTAATTTTGACCTTTTTCTGAAACGAGTTTTATTAGCCAGAACGGAACCTTACACGACATGAGCGTTGCATCGACCAACCGGCGTCGAGAAGCCCAACACCCACCAGTGCGATAAATTACTTTCAACTATCGGGTTTGATATCCCCGAAACAAACGCCTAGAGACCAAACCAAACAACCTACTTTAATTTTGACCTATGATATTACAATCTTGTCATTTAGTATAAATTTCAAAAGTTCATTCGGTTTTGCATAATCAATTTAACTGAAAATCAAAAGCAAACAAATCTGATACAAAACCGATAATAATATAATTTTTGAAGTCTGTATTCATAGAAAAACATATAACCGATAATATTGATCTGATTTTGTAACAATCGGTTAATTGTTGGTTACTCTCCCATTGTATAAGTGATGGAAAAAGATTTAGAAATTTGAGCTAAATAAAAATATTTTTTAAATTATAAAATCTACTTCTTCTTTTTTATTTCCTTTTATATGAATTTACTTTTGAGTATTAAATATATAATTTGTTTTTGTAAATAATTAATAAAGGAAAGTTTATGGAGCTGGCCCATGATCAGATCATGGATGCCATCAGCCCAACATAATGCACTTACATTGATATGGGCCTTTTATCAATAGCTTGATTGGACTGGTTGGTTTTATTGAACCTCGTAGTTGGATATCGGGAAAACTCTAATAATATGTGATCGAACGATCGTCTTTTTAGCACGAACTTGTTGTCCTATTTTTTCAGAAACATACTTATTCTTTTCGTTTATTATCAAAAACGACGACTTTCAAAATTTCCCGTGTAACACTAATTATCCTTTTAATAATCATTAAACTTTCAAACAAATGTTACCCAATTTTGCGGATATTTTTTTTGTGTAGATTTGATGAACAAAAATATCAATTTAAATTTAGATGAAGTAACAGTGGATGAGGGTTGGGTCATTGGCATGGTGGTGGCTTCGACGACGCAGTGGTGATTGAGGAGGTTGCGGTTGGAAGCGTTGCGTTAGGTTAGGGTTTGAGAAGGGATAGTTTAGGCATTTATGGAATTCATGGGAATTTCTATTTGTTATTTGGATTTTTCGCCCAAATTAATGGTAGCCATCGTTTTATGATAATAAACGAAAGGCATAAATGCGGTTTTGAAAAAAGAAAGGGAGAACCAAGTATTTGTGCTAAAACATCATTCGATAGCATATAATACTATTAACCATGGGGCCCAGAGGATCATGGGGTCATGGGGCATCGATTTCTTGGAGAATGGAATATCGACGAGGGCGAAGATCCTCTTCGTGGATCTCAATGGGGCTATTATCTCTGATGATGATTCTCGCTGTGTAGATGGGCTTCAACAAATGTACAATAGCCAGATAAATGTCCTATACACCGATGTTGTTGGATGATCCGGAGGCAATTTGTTGGTTGATACCAGTGGTTGTGGGAAAACAATCGATTCTGACGCCACACCAAGTGGACCAGGTTATCCCACCAAACCGTGTGAAGGCTGCTAAGTAGTCTCGCATGGAGACATGATTCGCATTTACCCAATCACGAAAGCACAGGGCCACCCCTGCCACATCATCCACATTTCATTATTTCTAGCTCCAAACGTTTTGTGCAACTAGAACCCGGTTGCATATCCCTATTATCCTCCACTTGTATGGGAAACAGACTTCCGTGTAAGTTAGTACAGTCAATTATGGGGCATATAGGAAAATGTTGCGTGACATCTCAGTAGAATGCAGTAGGAACGATTGTTGTTTTTATGGACGTTGCGTCGTCTTTTTTTCCGGCATGAGTCCAACTATGCTCTTGAATCCAAAACCGAACACTCAAAGTAACCAATATAATAACCGGTCTCAACTTATCTCTAAACCGAATATCGTTATTTTATAGTTATTGTACAATCAGGTCTAAAGGTTTCATTTTAAAAATCTTCATACTTTTGGTCAAACTCTAACGTCAAGTGATCTAATTTTCTAAAATAAGATGATGCTAGACCGTTCTTCTTAAAACTTCCCAAACTCCCAGGGTCTCGCGATCATTATCAACCGTCCATTTGTCTCAGATTAAACTCACACCCAATAGAATATAGCCACGTGTCGGGTTGTGGGACCCGGGAATAGAACCTTCCAGCCAATCAGAATCCAGCCCATGAAGACCATCACTCGTCTGCAATTCATTACCGGCCACTTCACTCCTCTCTCTCTCTTACCGGTAAAATAACTCACCCTCTGTTTGTTTCCTCGGAAAATCAATCCAGCTTTCTCGGGAAAATTGAATTCGACCGAAGCTCCGGGCACATCGTCATTTCACATCCACGATCCACGATCCTCCCTCCTCAACACGCACTGTAAATGCCTGTGATTCGGCGGAAGCAAGCCACCGACGATGACGACGGAGACACGCCTACGAGCTCAGATTCGAAGCCCATCAGAGAAGCAAGCGAGGAAGAAGAAGACGACGATCCTCAGGGGAAGAAGAAGGGATCCGCGAAGAGGGTGAGGTGGTCGTGCGTGGATAGTTGCTGCTGGTTCGTCGGGTGCATCTGCGTGACGTGGTGGCTCTTGCTGTTCCTCTACAAGGCGATGCCGGCTTCGTTCCCTCAGTACGTGACGGAGGCCATCACCGGTCCCTCGCCGGACTCGCCCGGCGTGAAGCTGAAGAAGGAGGGGCTCACGGCCAAGCACCCGGTGGTCTTCGTCCCCGGAATAGTCACCTGCGGGCTCGAGCTCTGGGAGGGCCGCCAGTGCGCGGAAGGGCTGTTCCGGAAGCGGCTGTGGGGAGGCACTTTTGGGGAAGTGTATAAGAGGTATGAACAACTCTGTTCATGGTTGATAATTGACAAAATTGAAGCCATAGTGAAATCAGTACCATATGCTATACTGTTTACTGTTTGTTTTGTGATGAGACTGACGAATTGGGCGTGATCTGGAGGAGAAGTCAATGAACTGGTGAATATATATTACTATATCAGGGTTGTTTAGAGTCTAGAACAAGAAAAGGGAGATTAGGAAATTGGGTGCTTTGTCATTTGTGGTAAGTAGGCTTTTTTGAGATATGGTTTAGGATAATTGGAAAAACTTGTGGTGAACAATGCCGGTTTTGCAAATACTATCCGTGAACTATTTTTTTTTTGCAAAAAGTCAAAATTGAACATGTAAAAGTGTATTCATAGGGGTTCTAAATTGCAAAACACGTATACATGAGGGCTACATATTGCAAAACGCGTATAGTGTAAAGGGAAAAACTGTCATTTCCAAAAAAAAAATTGAGTCACGTGACTCTCACATGACTAATTGGGGGATGTCATTTGCAAGAAAAAATAGTTCACCTATAGTATTTGCAAAACACGTATAGTTTCACAGCAAGTTTTTTGCAGTTATCCCTATGGATTATTTAATGGTATTGCATAACTGGTTCGTTATTGATTACCTTTTAGAGAGTAGATGTTGATAATTGATGCTAAGAACGGTAGGAATTGCTCATGTGGTGTTGCTTTTATTTTAGGGTGTGGACTAGTTTTGTCAAATAGGCTTTACTAGATACGGCATGTTTAATTAAAGCTCATGATTTGTTGGTTGTTGAGCACATTTCCCTTTATATGAAGGGAGCTGAAGTTGGTTCTCGATGCTAAAAAGGGGAGCGAAATGTCACATTGTGTCTTCCAAGCTCGCCAATTTGGTTTAGATAACTTCTACTTTTTTCAATGTGTTAATTAATTGAAACCAGAGTGTTGTGCCTTTTAAAATCTCAATTTAAATCATAGGAGATATACATACTCTACAAAATTTGACCTCTGTCAGTGTCACATTAGTGGAGGATATTGGGGTTGATGTTCTGATCAGTTACTAATCATTTTTGTTTTGTAGATTTAGAAGTATATTTAACTTGTAAATATCTTCTGATGCTTTTCATGATTAGCAAACAAATGTTGATTACTTGGTTGGATATTTTTGCAGACCCTTATGTTGGGTAGAGCACATGACACTCGATAATGAAACTGGATTGGATCCTTCTGGTATAAGGGTCAGGCCTGTTCCTGGACTTGTTGCTGCTGATTATTTTGCTCCAGGCTATTTCGTATGGGCAGTTATGATTGCTAATTTAGCTCAAATTGGTTATGAAGAGAAAACCATGTATATGGCAGCATATGATTGGAGACTTGCATTTCAGAATACTGAGGTATTTTCTTCTACATTCTCTTGGCATTCTGTTATTCAGATCCAATCTACACATGGTTTTCATTTTAAATTTCTGTTAACAGGTACGGGACCAAACATTGAGCCGTTTAAAAAGCAATATAGAACTGATGGTTACAACAAATGGTGGGAAAAAGGCTGTGATTATTCCACATTCGATGGGTGTTCTGTACTTTCTGCATTTTATGAAGTGGGTTGAGGCACCAACTCCCATGGGTGGTGGGGGTGGGCCGGATTGGTGCTCTAAACATATAAAGGCAGTGGTTAATATTGGTGGACCGGTTTTAGGTGTTCCAAAGGCTGTTTCTGGCCTTCTCTCTGCTGAAGCCAAGGATATTGCAGCCGCCAGGTTTGCAATTGACTTTTTGATGTCATAGATATATAGTATCAGGTTGCCGCCCACTTGGGTTGGCTGGTGGTGAGAGAGCTCTCTCACCTACATCTGCTTGAGAGCAGGTGTGGGTGTGGGTGGAGATTAAACTAGGAATTAGATTAACCTAGACTAGGATTTCCCAGCTTTCTTGCTCATAA
This sequence comes from Erodium moschatum, assembly GCA_036897745.1. NCBI lineage: Eukaryota > Viridiplantae > Streptophyta > Magnoliopsida > Geraniales > Geraniaceae > Erodium > Erodium moschatum. Next base: position 5,298 of record JAYMSV010003165.1, on the reverse strand, counting down.
AAAAAAAGATATATAGCTTCAGGTTTCAGTGCATTAAGTTTAGTTTCAGGTATTAGGTGCTCAAATATAATCGACTGATCTAAAACTAGGGAGTTTTATTGTCACTTGTAGTTTGATTTGTAGACGAAGACTGTGACTATTAGCTGCCCCCTTCACTGATTTTCTTGACTTCAAACATTGTTTGAGAGCTTAGTTGTTCATGTACAACCATAGGTACTGAAAGCTCAGACACTGTCACTAATTTTGCTAGCAGTAGCCATTACAGATTCTATATTATTGACCTTGCTCTTGTTATAATCCATATATGTATATAAAATGAATATTTAAGATACAGTCCATATGCAGGGGTATTGTTCCAGGTATTTTGGACAATGATTTATTACGGTTACAAACACCACAGTATATGCTGAGGATGACTCGAACATGGGATGCAACTATGTCAATGATACCAAAAGGTGGTGATACTATTTGGGGTGGTCTTGACTGGTCACCTGAGAGTGGCTATGTTCCTCCCAAGAAAAAACGAGAAATTAGTGGCTTCGGAAAGGAAAGATGTTAATTATGGAAGAATGATATCTTTTGGAAAAGATGTGGCTGAGGCCCCTTCCTCTGAGCTGGAGAGGATTGACTTCAGGGTAAGGACTTGAAAATAACTATTTACTTAAAGCATCTCCAATATACTAGCCCAGATAATTCTGGTCAATTCGCCAACCTCTCACAACGGTATTTGCCTCATACACTACAGGGTGAATTGGGGATGAATAGTTAGGTGACAATTTGTCACAAACCACCTTTTCTGAGTAAATCCCGGCGCCTCATAGGGAGAGAGAATCGTCTGCAACTACCAAAAACTCCATTTTGACCAAATCGCCCCCTTTTCGCCCCTATTGTGGGTGCTCTATTAAGTTTCTCTATAGTTATTTTCAAGTTTATTCATTTTAATGTTTATGTACAGAATGCTATTAGGACTCGTACCGCTGCAAACTCTTCCTGTGGCGATGTTTGGACAGAGTACCACGAAATGGGAATTGGGGGTATTAAAGCTGTCGTAGAGTATAAAGCTTACACTGCTGGAGACATTTTGGATCTGCTTGAATTTGTTGCCCCCAAAATGATGAAACGTGGTAGTGCTCATTTCTCCCATGGCATTGCTGACAATTTAGACGACCCAAAATACAAACACTACAAATATTGGTCAAACCCCTTGGAGACCAAGTAAGAACTTCTCCCTATATTGTGAGATGGAATAATGGAAAAAGTATCTCAAGTTATTCAGCTTTTGCAATTTGTAGCCTTCTTTATTTTATTATCGTATAAAAATATCCTGGATGTGTCGTTTTGTTGTAATTTGTATAAAAGTAACTATTTTACCCTTAAAATTTAGATCTAAAAAATAAAAGAAATCCAGATTTCCATATCCCTTAATTTTCTTCCAATTTGTACCGTACAAATAATAATGAATCTAGGGGTATGGAATTTTAGATTTTTTGTTATTTGATTATTATTCTTTTAATTTAAATTTGTAAGGGTAAAATTATCGTTTTGAAACAAATTTGTACGAAGTACAATAAAAAGACAAGTTCATGGTACTTTTTTGTAACTATCAAAGAAAAAGGCTACAAGTTGCAAAAAGTGAATGCCTCAAGATATTTTTTGTAACTGTAATCCTTTTCGTTGTTAATTGCAAAAAAAATATCCTGAACTTGTCTTTTTGTTGCAATTTGTATAAATTTAACTATTTTACCCTTACAATTAAGATTTTAAAACCCAATTTTTCATACCCCTTAATTTTCCTCCTCTTCATATCGTATAAAGAGTAAGAAATTTAAGAGTGGAAAATTGGATTTTTTTTGTTCTTTAACCATTAGTTTTAAAATTTTATTTTTCAGGGTAAAATTATCATTTTGAAACAAATTTGTACAAAGTCCAACAAAAAGACAAGTTCAGAGTACTTCTTTGCAACTATCAAAGAAGAGGGCTACAAGACGTAAAAACTGAATACCTCAGTGTATTTTTTTGCAATGATCCCTACTCTGTTTGCCAATTTGTAAGGCAAATAATTCATGTTTCTTAAAAAGTCATCTGTGGTAATGCAGATTACCAAATGCCCCGGATATGGAAATCTATTCCTTGTACGGTGTTGGCATACCGACCGAAAGAGCGTATGTATACAAGCTATCGTCCTCTCCGGAATGCTACATTCCATTTCAGTTCAACACTTCTGTAGACGACGAAGATGGAGGTCTGAGCGATGGAGTCTATTCTGTGGATGGGGACGAGACGGTTCCTGTTCTGAGTTCCGGCTTCATGTGCGCTAAAGCTTGGAGAGGCAAGACCAGATTCAACCCTTCCGGTATCAAGACTTACAACCGGGAGTATGATCATTCTCCTCCTGCCAACCTGCTGGAAGGCCGGGGCACGCAGAGCGGAGCTCATGTGGACATTATGGGCAACTTTGCTCTGATTGAGGATATCATGCGGGTGGCTGCCGGAGCCAATGGAGAAGATTTGGGAGGCGACCGGGTTTACTCTGACATCTTCAAGTGGTCGGAGAAGATTGATCTGCAGCTCTGATCTCGCTTCATAGGTAAGCTCTTACTTACAGTTCATAACATGTCATGCTACTTCACTTGCAAAACAATAACACGTAGAGACGATCAACTATCAGTGTTAGCTTTTTAGTCGAGTCGGTCTTCTAACCACGTGATGTCAGGATCTTGGCTCACGTGTGCAAGTCTAACCCTGTCTCGTTTGTTGCATCCTCTTGTGTGATCTTCGGTCCATATATTGAACTTAAGTCTAACCCGGTCTTGTTTTCGCATTCTCTTGTAATCTTCGATCCATACATTGTCCATAAGTTCGGTCTTACTACACTAAGGGAAGTGTTGGAACAATAATACCATTTCTAATAAAATCGGTAATTCGCAACTCCCTGTTTTTTTGTTCTCTTGCAGGATAATGTATTCCCTTTGGAGATAGAAGGAGTCTAAGGCTTCGAACAAACCTGGCTGAAACTTGAAGCTAGACACTTTCACCATGTGTTTTATGTATAACCTCTATTTTTATGAATATAATTGTGCATTGTGAAAAAAAGAAAAACAAATTTAGAATAATCACTGTATTGTTTTGGGTTGCATAATCGGTTTACAATTATTAGTGTTCTTTCAGATCCGAAAATTTGTTGTGTTAATTTTAAATGTTTAATCCATATCATCATATTATCGGATCCAAAACATAAGAATTAACAAAATATCAACTTATGTGGTCGGTGTAACCTTTCTCTGATTCTTAGCTTCGAGAGGTTGCCGGCCTTCTGTGCGATTGGTATCGCTAGGCATTCAGTTACAGCCCATACCATAGTACTAGTCTTTGGTTAGCAGAGATTACAGGGGTGGATCTTCTTGACTTAGGATCTAGGCTTTTCTTTTGGCAAACGAGGATCAAGACGTTTGGTAAGCTCTAGAGGCAGATGAGTGGAATGCTGTAAAGCCTTGGTTCTTTTCCTTTCCAGACTGTGCACAACATGTTCTGCTTCAGCGTGTACTTCCGATCATCATACGACCATATGTGGCACCACCCGTGGCTGATGTGATTTGTGAGCTTGCACGTTTCTTCCAAACACTATGTGCAAGGGAGATCTCCAAGGAGCGGGTGCAATTGATGAAGACAGAGATTGTTGAGATTCTATGCAAGTTAGAGATGATATTTCCTCCTTCTTTCCATACCATCATGCTTCATTTGTGTTTACACCTTCCTGATCAAATACTGCAAACCGGTCCCGTACACTACACGTGGATGTTTTCCATGGAAAGGTATAATATTAGCTTGATATAAATATTTATGTATGATATATATATATAGGTAATGTATCATGTGCGCACTATTATATGTGGTGCTTAGTGCGCACTCACTCTATCCATTGGATCCAACAGATCCTACGCGTCAGATTTATCCAAATTGAATCAACAAATATCCATTATATCGCGCGTGTAATTTCCGTACGAGTCTTAAATGAGTTATTAGGGTCAAGATTGGAAATTCAAGCGTCACTCCTCATTTACACTGACACACGAACATTTCCGGAGCTTCAATCACGCGTTACTTGATTCTTGGAGAGACGAACAAGGTGTCATCGGATTAATCGACGGAGTGCGTATAACGGAAGTTTGGGTGAGAATATCTTCTGAATACCTGCTTGTAATTATCATTTGGTTATCATTTAGGGGTTTGAAATCCGATTGCTCGACATTTATAAGGCTGATTTTCATATTTTACAGAGAAATCCTGAGCTGAGTACATCAATCACAGGTATGATTATGTTTTGTATGCATTGTTTTGTAGGTTAACTAGCTCTTTTGTATTTGCATGTTTCGATTTTAAAATTTTCCACCATTTTTGAGAGTGCATGAACTGTATTGAAGCTATATTGTGTGCATTGAAGGATCAAATATACTTTTGTAAAGATATTTTTATGAAATTATTGGATGAAATGGATGCATTTTGTTCAATCAGCATGAAGAATGTCAAGGATTCGGTGGCTACGAAGCAATGCACTATGAGAAGGAGTTCTCGGCTTGTATTGAACGGTATGAGTAATGTTTTGTATGAACATGTTAATTTTATTCCGTATATGAACATTATTTGTTTGTTTTGATGGATATAGGTCGTATGCTAAACGACATTACATGTTAATTATTGGGTTTACATTTTGATTGAACATTATCACATTTTCAAAAATATAACTTTCATGAAGCATGATTATATGCAACTGTTGTTCATATTCATATGGGTTGTAAATGAATTATACATGTTTATATTCAAATGGTTTGTAATTGATTTTTCACATGTTGATGTGTTGTATCTGCACTCAGATGATGATGACCTCGAGGAATGTCCTCAACAAATGCAGCATGACAGTGTCAAGGATTGTCTGATTCTTTTTGTCTTATATATACATACGATGGAATACAGTACATGTTAATTCTCATTTTTTACATTTTATTTGAACATTGTCTTCTATATCCATACGATGGAATATAGTACATGTTAATTCTTGTTTTTTACATTTTATTTGACCATTATTACATTTAGATACATTCAGCTTACATGGAACATGATAATATTTGACTAATTGTTTATATTCAGATCTTTCGTATATGATTTTTACATGTGTACATTCAGTTGGGTTGTACATGTTGTTCACTTGTTGATGTAATTTTAATGCACACAGACGAGGATGACCTCGAGGAATGTCCTCAGCAAATGCAGCATGAGAGCGTGAACGTAGAAACTGATGAC
>JAYMSV010003164.1:0-10197 GCA_036897745.1 Erodium moschatum | reverse complement strand
CCTTTCATCAATATCGTCCATGGACATTGCATCCCTCACTTTATTCATGAGAAATTGATGCGAATCAATTTCCTGTCGCTTTGATTTTAACACAGTTTGTAATACTTTCTGCTCTGATACAAAATCCTGAAAAGTTTTCCATAAGTCCCTGCAAATTATCTGATGCAAATATAGCCAAAAGTTAGAAAACTGTCATTACATGACAAATACAATTAAAGCTAATGCATATAATTACATATCTTATAGACCTGCATACATCTACTCCTTAAACTTACCCTTTCGGGTTGAATTTCTGCCATGATAGCATCTCGAATTTTGGTTCTTTCAACAACTTTTAGTTGAGCAAGTGCAATTTCTTCTCTGAACTTACTCTCATCAAATCTTGGAACTTTAATCATGAAATAAAAAGGCTTCTTCTCCACTGGTGGGCCAGAAGAAGAGCAAAAAGATTCTGAATCTGCATCGGCAGGCTGGCTCATCTCCCCTGCTTCAGTTTCAACTTCAGCAGCCACAACTTTCAAATCACTCTCAGAAGCTTCTTCCTCTTCGGGCAATTCATTTGAAACAAAACTCTGCTCTCTGCTTACCACAGCATCTGATTCAGAATTAGCTTCAGCATGTTGAACATCAGTTTCTGCTTTGGTGATTTGGGCTACTACTCTGTTCTTGGAATCTTGAATGGATTCTTCAACCAACTCGCTCATGGTTTCAACTAGTTGTGCATCTCCCTCTTCATTTGTTTCACCTTCTGTGATTTGGAAAACTGTGCTCTTAGACTCTTCTTCAACAAACTCGCTGGTGGTTTCGACTAGTGGTGTTTCTCCATCTTCAATATTGATTTGGACAACTGTGTTCTTAGACTCATCTTCAACAAACTCCCTGGTGGTTTCACCTAGTTGTGCTTCTCCATCTTCAGCATTATCATCCACATTACTCGTGTCAACATCATCTGTGTTTGCTTCCACATGTATATTGTCAGACTCTGCATCAGCATTTGCTGGTTGTCCTTCTGTATCCTTAAAACTCTTCACAGATGCTTCTTCAGGCAAGTTTGAATGGTCATCACAAGGAGCATGAGCTTCTGGATTCAATCTACCTCGAGGCTCATTAATGAATTCAGCATCAGGTATATTGGCAGAATCCCTTTTTGGATGATTGTATTTTAGATCACCATTCTCTACTTCTACCTCTGTCTGTACTTCACCAGATGAAACAGCTTTTGGAATCTGTTCTAAGTTCATCTCAGTACTCTCTAGAACCACCTCTGGAATAAGCTTGTTAGCCGCTTCTCCAAGTATCTTCTCCTGTTCCAAATCAACAATCACTGGACTTTCTTGATTTTCTTTTACTTCAACACCACCATTACATAGCTCAAATTCAGTATGGCTCTGAACTGTAATTTCAGACTCCCTACTTTCTTCTATTTCACAAACCTTCTCATTGTCAAGAAGTTCCTTGGATACCACTACATCGTCTTCTGGTACCTTCCGAGCTAATTCTAAATTACTTTCTTCTCCATTACTCAACTCGGCTGTATCTAGCAATGGTGCTTTACAGTCTCCAGAGCCACGGTAAGTAACGTCGCTTGCATCTTCACAGCACTCCACCTCAACTTGCCCCGAACCAACCCCTCCCGTAGGAAAAGACTCCACAACAGCCACTGTCTGGTTCTTATCATCTTCTACCTGTTCAGTCAAACCTGAATCATTTTCATCTCCAGTATCTACCACACATCCCTCAGGTTCAGCAGCAGCAGCAATACTTCCCTGCTCCTGATCCTCAAAAACAACTGTCCCATTCTGCTCCCTAGCCACATTAGTATCTGTCACTGCAGTATCAACAAGGAGTCCCACATGTACAGCATCAGCAATACTTCCTTCCACCAGATTATCAGAAACCACTGTCCCATTCTGGTCCCAAGCTCCACCTCTATCTGTTACTGCACCATCAACCAAGAGTCTCTCAGATTCTGCAACAGCTATACTGCCTTGCCCCTGATCCTCCGAAACCACTGGCCCATTCTGGTATCTAGCTACACTACCATTTGACACTGCAGCCTCAACCAGACATCCCTCAGATCCAGCATTAACAATACTTCCTTGCACCTGATCCTTGGAAACCAAGGTCTCACTCTGCTCCCTAGCTGCACTACCATCTGAAACCGCAGCATCAACCACAAGTTCCTCAGAGTCATCATCAACAACGACCTCTTCTGCCAGCTCCTTCAAAGCCATTTCTCCATATTGATCCCCGGCAGATCTGCTGTCTGACACTGATCCCTGATTAGGTTCCTCAAGCTCCAAGGCAACTCCATCTCCATCACCCTGAGAACTACAATAACCATTAACCCCATTTTCCACTTTCAATTCATTATGGTCATTAACACTATCCTTCTCAGCCAAACTGACAACATTCTCAGCTATTAGGTCATCCTCAACCTTTACCCCATTCTGGTATCTAGCTATACTACCACTTGACACTGGAGCCTCAACGAGAAGTCCCTCAGATTCAGCACCAGCGGTACTCCCTTGTATCTGATCCTTCGAAACCATGGTCTCACCCTGCTCCCTAGCTGTCATGACAACATCAACCAATAGTTCCTTGGATTCATCGCCAACAGAGCTCAATTGTGCCAACTCCTGCGAATCCACTGCCCCATTTTGCTCCTCGGTTGCACTGCTGTCTGTCACTGATCCCTGACCAGGTTCCTCTAGCTCCAGAGCAACTCCATCCTCGTTACTCTCAAGATTACAATCACCGGTAACCCTATCCTCCACCTTCAATTCATCATCCCCATTCACACTATCCCTCTCTGCCGAACTGACAGCATTCTCTGCTTCCGGATCAGCCACAACCACTGTACCATTCTCGTATCTAGCTACACTACTATTTGACACTGCAGCCTCAACCAGAAGTCCCTCAGATCCAGCATCAGTGTTACTCCCTTGCACCTGATCCTTAGAAACCACGGTCTCACTCTGGTCCCTTGAGTCATCAACCAAGAGTCCCTCCGCTACATTATCAACAACGCTCCCTTGTGCCAGCTCATCTGAAGCCACTACCCCATTTTGCTCCTCGGCCGGACTGCCTTCTGTCCTTGATCCATGATTATGTCCCACTAGCTCCAAAGCAATCCCATCTCTGCCATCCCCATTCACACTACACTTCTCTGCCGAACTGACAACATTCTCTGCTCTCAGATCAGCCACAACCTGATCACCAACACTGCCACAGTCACCAAAAACATGAGACCCATTCTCCTCCCCCTTCCCTTTCCCGTTACTAACCAAACCCTCATTCTCGTGGGGGTGGCTGACTCTCTCCACAACCTCAGTCTCCCCCTTCAACGGACCAGAAGGAACATCTACCTCCGTTGTCATTGATCAGCACACACAACCGACACCCAAACTAGGCGCCAATTCAGATCAAACACCAGAGGAACAATAAATAGCACACTCAGAGGCAAACAAAACAACAATCGAGAGCTCCAATGAGGCAAGGTCAGGTGAGCTTACAGGTTTCGAGGTGCCTGATCGGGCGGCTGAGAATGCAGACAGCGGATCTGTAGAAATCGATACCCGCAGCAAAAGCAGAACGTAAAAGAAGAACACGTAAGCAAACAGAAACACAATCGAGATCTCCAAAAGGTGTCGTACTGGAAGGCTGAAAACGCCAACAGCGGATCTGGAGAAATCAATGCCCGCACAAAATGTAAGAAGTAGAACACAACAGAGAAACAATTGAGAGTAAAGGTCAGGTCAGGTCAGCTTACCGGTTCCGGATCGGACGGCTAAGAATGAAAACAGCGGATCTGGAGAGATCGATCCCACAGCAAAATGTTAAAGAAAAACAATTGAGATCTCCAATGAGCAAAGTCAAGTGAGCTTACCAAGTGTCGGATCGGGCGATTATTGAGAATGAGAACAGCGGATCTGGAGAGATCGATACCCGCAGCGAATGCCAAATGTGAAGGATCTTATTAGGGTTCCGAGCAACAAGATACAGGAAAAAAATACAAAGAGAACGGACTGTAAATAAAAAACAGCTAGCTGATGGGAAGAAGAAGAAGAAGACTAGTTCTAGTTCTAGTTCTGTTCTGTATGTGGCTTTTCGAATTGAACTATGATACCATTTATTTCCGATTAATTTAATTCGGATCCCATAATCAGAGCCCCTCTTTGCAATAAGTATGGTTTACCGGATGCAATTTTCAAATTATTAAAGACTAGGGATCAAAATTAAAACATATTTTATTTCCTGTATACCCTCGATTTGGAGCGGAATTGCGGGTACGCGGTTTGGTTGCAAAACTCTGGATTCTGCTAATTTTGATTAAATCATGACGTCATCTATGATGCTATCCCATCTTTTGCGCCTAGGATCCCATCAGAATAAGGTATACTTATCCATTTGACCATAATTTCTAATTTCTAGTTCTTCAAAAAAAATTCTTTTTATAGAAATTTACATACTAAAACATTTATTTATATTTCAATTTAATTTAACACATCAATTTTTTAAAACCCAATCGTTTTGTACTTTTGGTAAAGATACTTCTCTCAATAGTATAAGGATTTAAGTTCACCGACATATCAAAAATATAAATATTTTACTGAATAATCTATAAATATTAAACGAAAAATAGAGAATTCTAGAATGGGCCTAAAACTACAATCCAACAAAATGAGTGGGCCATGCGTGAAAGGCCTTTCTATTTAGGTGTCACGGAGAGAAGAAGCGAAACGAGGAAATGTGCGGATGAAAAAGATAACGGCGTTCACTTTACCATTATATATAATATTTTCCAGATCAGTTTCGTTATCGTTGTGTTTATTTTCGTATCTCAATAGGTGGTGATGTGTTTTGCTTGGTTTTGTTTATTTTATTTAATATCTCATGCGAGATCGTGAATTAGCCGCATTATGCAGTCAATGACGGTTTTAGATCAAGTGAAGATCCGATCCCTTGCAATCTAAGGGAAGACTATCATAAGTCTTTCTTTTCATTATTTTATTAAAATATCAGGAAGATACTATGCAAGTGGAAATATATATAAAGTTTGTTTATTATTAAAACCTTATTATCCTCTCTTTCCTCCTTTATTTTCTGAAATCAAGTCATAACTTATAACTACTTTATTTTTAAAAACCATCCCAAAAGTTTTACAAAATTCACGATAAAATTTGAAGATTATCCTAAAACATAAATGCGACATTTTACAGACATAAAATCACATGCAAGTTATGGTAATAATTGGTGGCACCCTTTATTGGATGCCTTTTAAGTATATTATTTAATTTGGTTAAAAAGTTGGAATAAATATGGTATTAATAGTTGGTGACAAATCTTATCTAAAAATTGAGTGCCCTGTGGTTTTCATGTGATGTGGGTTTAGAAATTAGGCCTACAACGGCCACATGATTGCTCTGTGTAAGTCCAACCAAAGATCCCAATTTAAGAAAAGTTCACACTTGACACGATGAAGTAAAAGTAAATTAAAGAGGTATATATGATCATAAGTGGAGCTCGTATGCCCTTTGAAAAATATATTGGCAATTTGTTTCTAAAACTAATTAACTTTTTCCTCCTTTGATTTTCAAAACCGCGTGCAAATTTGGTTGAAATGAAGAAGATATTTGTTTTTAGAATGGACAGATTGATGTGTAGTGAGTTGTTGTCAATGGTGTATAGTTTTTTCAATCAATGACGAAATAGTAGAATATGTTTGGATCAAAATAGTAGAATAATCAGAACTTAAAAATAAATAAAGTCTTCAATTAAAAATGGTAGAATAATCAGAACTTAATTATATGAATATAGTCCAGAACTGCAATCAACATAGTAAAATGACTATAATTAAAATATGAGCAAGGGTTCTCTCTAAAACAGAGTCGTCGTACGGAGAAAAAGACATTGACCATGGTCACGATGATTGTCATGACCTATGTCATAGCTCTATTTACTTTATTCGTAGCAACAACGACGTTTGGGGATGGTGTTCTCATTCACAGAACTGAATGTCAGTACGATGGCGACAACTACTCAACTGTGGCAACAGTAGTCGACTCCAGCAGTGGCGAGACCGGCCCTCTCTCGGGCTCGATAGGCGAGCTCTCTCTCTCTCTCTCTCTCTCTCTCTCTCGTCTGGAGGTGAGTCCAATCGGGATCTCATTGGCGAAAAAGAGAGACCTCGTTTGCAGAACCTCTACTGGGGTTTTTGCAATTTTCATGGCGGCGGTGGTGACTTTTTTCGCCAGCAGCCGGAAGACGGCGAACTAAGGCGCGGAGACATGGATGGTGGGGGCTCTTCCTCTATCGCCTCAGTTTCCCTCCCTACTCACAGCGATCTCCACTACCCGATCAGCATCTCCTGCTTTCGATGAAGTTGCAGCGGTGGAGGGTCGGGATCCTATGTTCTCCGCCACACCGGCGGTGGAACGTGGGACCTCCACGAACCCTCGGAGGAGAGGATGGCGGAGGCTTCAAGGAGCTCTGGTTCGGAATCTTGGGGATGAGACATGCTCTCGGCTTGTTGAAGAGGACCTCGGGGAGGTCAGCGAGGCTGACTCGGCATCGCTGGTATTTCCGAAGAGGAGGCAACATGAGAAGGAAAAGTCGGGTAGGGTTACCGACCCAGAGAGGATACCCGTGGAGCCAAGCAACCCGACCCGCCCAGGATGGGCCCTTGGAAGCTATGGGCCTGCATCAGAAGGGTCTACACGCTCCAATGGGGCATCAAGAGAACTGACAAGGGGAGGCAAGCATCCTCATCTCTCCCAATGAGTAATCTTGGATTTGGTGAGGGGTCCGCGGGTACTCCCCCCTCATCGACCATTGAGTGGCATTCAGCAAGTACTAGCGCGACATTCTTTAATCAGATCGGGAACCAGCACTTACATGTTTTTACAAGCCTCATTATCATCAGAGGGGAAACGACGTCAACTGGCTCCTTGGGAGGATGCTTAGTCCAATTGAGCCAATTCAGTCCCTGGTTACACGACTGCCCAAGCCGTCACTTTTGGGTTTCAATATTCTACTGGAGCACATTCCAGAGTCGATTTGTGCCTTTTCGGATCATAGGGTTCGCTTGGCCCATTATCCATAGTCTTCAGCAGTTGTACCGGTTGCTTCGGCCGCTATCGCAACATACCCATGTCGACACCCTTGAAACACTTCGGTGAAAAAGTACTTTTTAAATCTAGTAGTTGTCCCACGATATATGGATTTTTTATTTGCTTTCTTGCAGTTATTTCAATTGTTAGTTGTCTCTACTGAATGCCCCGTTTCAGGACTGTACCTCCGAAGATTTTCTTTTATAATATATTATCCTCGTTGCCCGCTAAAAAAAGAACATTTGCAACAATTGAAAAACAATGCTAATTGAATCTCGTAACGACTACAAGAATTGAAATAGTGTTAATTTAATTATGTAACAACAATATACAATGGAATAATGAGCATAAGATTCTATAACAATGGCATAAAATGTGTGCACTAGGACAGAGTGTTAGAAAACCATATCCATATCCTCTAATCTTTTCCAATATGCTATCTCCTATTATAAACTCCATCAATATCCATTGGCATGGTAAGCAAGCCAACAACTCATGAATTTGTTCATCAGGCAATGGTAAGGCCGGCCTTGTTATTATTGGAGCTTAAAACGAAATTTTGATCGATATCCTTTTTTCTTATGAAACAATATAATAGAAAACTTAGTAGAAATATTTAATGTCATAAGATTATACCAAACAATATAGAGAAAAAAATCTCTAACATCTATTTATAACATTCACAAATTTTAAATGGATGATAGAGATTAATCTTTGAAAAGCCACCATTGATGAACACGATTTACGTCTAGAATTCTATATAAAAATTCAAATATTTAAGGATTCACATTTATCAACAAATAATAAGATATATTCATGTCAAGTTTGAATATGATAGGTTAAAAATAATTCTAGAATGTTACACCAAATTATGCTAACTTATATATGACATTGAGTATGACTAATTGTTGTCACAAAATTCTATGAATTTCCACAATTAAATCATTTTAAAATAATAAATGTAGGTTATAACTAATCAATTAAATATAACTGAAAATAAGAAGACCGTCAAAAATGACATTAACTACGCAAGACAATAGATAAGTGAGTTTTCAAGAACTAAGGGTATTTGGTATCGAAACCTAACGGTTAACCGAAAAAAAAACATAACATGATAAACACAACACATTCCTATTAATCTTTTTTTATTTGAGACTCATAAATTATAAACAAATAATATTCATGTTCATGGCCTCTGGTCGTCTTCTCTGTTGAACGCCTCAATGTCAACGATTAGGAAGCATCCTCATATCATATATTTAATCATTTCTCTGGAGTCTGGACGATACAACTTCATGTGATATGTATACAAAGTCAACTATTGTCTGTTTTATTCATCAAATGAAACTTCTGTAATAAATTTTCTTATCTTTCTCCTAACTTGTATTTTGGTTAAGTTAGCCTTGGTTTCTTACACAATATTTATAGTTCATAATGTATAGAGTAAATTTATCTCACAATCCTAACTATTATTTTTTTTCATCTCACTAGTGTAACTTTTATTCTTGGCACCTCACCATCCTATAATGCTATTTTTTCACTTTAGTACCCACCGTCAATTTTCCATGCATTGCACTTAAAAAGTCCATAATACCCCTCACTAACAATCTATTTTTTCAAAAGCATGCCATTGTTTTATAAAATCTGTTTTTTTTTTATTTTAAAAAAATCGTTTTTGTTTTATAAAATCAATTTTTTTTCACTTTTATTATTTACTTTATCAATTTTCTTATTTATTTTTAAAAATCATTTTATATTGTTTTTTAATTCTTTTTTTAAAATCTAATTTTTTTCTCTGTGTTCACTTTCAACATCTCAGTTTCTTTTTTAATTCTTTTTTTAAATCAACTTTTTTTGCCATAGCCTTTTGTGGCATTCTAAACTGAGTTTTGCAACTTGTAACAATCATACAAGCACAAAGAAATCGACCAATCACAAAACACGAGGAACATAATTTCTTTCAAAATCACACGAAGCACAAGCACAAATTCCAGAAGAAGAAGAAACAAATTCATCCCCATTATTTGTCTCTATATTACAAGCTTTCATCCCTATCTCCAGATCTACAAATTTTAGTTTCACAAAAATACAAATCTATTTCAAGCTTTCAGATATGAAAAATGGAAGATGGGGCATTGAAAATTTCAGATCTGAAAATGAAAGTATTGACAGTATTATTTTACCCGATTCTCTCCACAAAATCATCCATCTATCATCCTTGATCTTCTCCTCCTTTCCATACCTGGTACAGTTGACCTCTACACATTGAAGCACATATTGTATTGTCATATATGACGTGTAAGTTAGTGTATAAATACCATCATTTTGTACTGATCAAATCAATCAATGAAAGCATAATTCTTTACCTGTCATTGCTTTCTTCATGGTATCACAGCAAACCCGTTAAACAAATCCGTTCGAACATGGGAGACGACGAAGGAGAGCTTGGTGCACGAACTAGTGTGACTACCAACCCCACTAGGACGGTAATCACCAACACCTCGCCTTTCTACCTTCACCCATCGGATAACCCCGGGATGGTGTTCATCACACAACCGATGGATGCTTCCGGCAACAATTACTTTGCTTGGCGATGTCATTTGCAGGACGCCCTTTAGTACAAGAACAAAGTGGGATTCGTTGATTGTAAGAACCGCCTCCGATCGACCAAGGTCAAACCGGGGCACTATCGAGTAAAATTTAAATCAAGTTGGTTCCCTCTGGGAGAATTGGACCCCACGTGACTATTGGCTTTAATTTATTAAACTGGAAGAAAATGGAGTGAAAAGGGGCAATTTTGGGCCTTAGGAGTCTTGTTGGGCTTTGGGAAGGGCTAAGTGGGACTAAGGGGCAAAGTAGTAAATAAAGGTCTTTACCCATTAGGTATTAGATATCAAGTGAACCATTTTGGCTCACATTTTTGCCTTGGCCGAAATCTACAAGGAGAGAAGAGAGAGCTTGGGACAAGCTTGGAGAAGAAGAAGAAGAGGAAAAGGAAGCTTGTTCTCCACTTGTTCTTCATCAAATCTCACCCCTCTCCATTGATTCTTACTCCCCTTCTCCTTCTCTACAGTAAGTCATCTTC
>JAYMSV010003163.1:0-10198 GCA_036897745.1 Erodium moschatum | reverse complement strand
GTATTGGAAAATGAGGGTTTCGGGAGTTCACCTCGATGCCTATACTGTACCTTGTGTGCTCAAAGCTTGTGGTGCTGTTGAGGATGTTCGGTCTGGGTCTGAAGTTCATGGCTTTGTGATCAAAAGTGGGCATGGTCTGACTGTATTTGTTATGAACTCACTTGTTTCTATGTATGCAAAGTGCAATGAGCTTGACAAGGCGAGACGATTGTTTGATGGTATGGCTGAGAAAGATGATGTTGTGTCGTGGAACTCTATCATTTCAGCATGTACCTCCAAGGGTCAGTCTCGAGAGGCACTGAGACTCTTTAGAGATATGCAGAAAGCTGGTTGTGTTATGGACCCATATACTTATGTTGCTGCTCTTCAAGCCTGTGAGAATTCGAGGTTTAGGAAATTGGGTATGGAGATCCATGGTGCTGTATTGAAAACCAGTCATGATATTGATGCCTATGTGGCTAATGCTTTGGTTGCCATGTATGTCAGATGTGGTAAAATGGGGGAGGCTGCAAAGCTTTTTGGTATTGTGGACAATAAGGACAATATATCATGGAATTCTATGCTCTCTGGATTTGTCCAAAATGGTCTGTATGATAAAGCCCTGATGTTCTTTCATTACATGCTGGGTGCTGGTCGGAAACCTGACCAGGTTTCAATAGTAAGCATGGTGGCAGCTTCTGGTCGGCTGGGGAATGTGTTGAATGGTATGGAGTTACATGCTTATGCAGTAAAAACTGGATTGGATTGTAATTTGCAGGTAGGAAATACTCTAGTAGATATGTATGCAAAGTGTGGTTGCATAAACTACATGGGGCGTGTTTTTGAGAAGATGCCCGAAAAGGATCTTATCTCTTGGACAGCAGTTATTGCTGGGTATGCTCAGAACAGCTGTTACGCGAAATCCTTAGAATTGTTCTGGAAAATGCAAGCTGAAGGCATCAATATTGATGCTACGATGATAGGTAGCGTGCTGTCGATCTGTGGTGGCCTGAAGTCTATATCCTATGCAAAGGAGATTCATGGTTATATTACAAGAAGAGGTATGTCTGATCTTATGCTACAAAATTCTATTTTAGATGTATATGGAGATTGCGGTAGTGTGGATTATGCGATTAGAGTGTTTAAATTGATCGAGCTCAAAGATGTTGTGACCTGGACAAGCATGCTTTCTTGTTATGTGGCAAATGGGATGTCAAATGAGGCTCTTCAGCTATGTTACTCGATGAAAGGAGCTTGTATTGAACCTGATTTTATAGCTCTATTGCCTGTGCTCTCAGCAGCTGCTAGTTTGTCTGCCTTGAAGAAGGGAAAAGAAATTCATGGCTTCCTAATTAGGAAGAGCTTCATCTCTGAGAAATCTGTTGGGAGCTCTCTTCTTGATATGTATGCTCGCTGTGGAACTATAGAGAATGTTTACAAGGTGTTTGATAGTATCAGAAACAAAGATCTATGTCTTTGGACTACCATGATCAATGCAAACGGAATGCATGGTTGTGGCAGGGAAGCCATAGATATATTTAACAAAATGGTGCATAGAAACCTTGTTCCTGATCATATTACTTTTCTGGCACTTCTGAATGCATGCAGTCATTCAGGATTGATTGATGAAGGTATACGATTTCTCGAAACTATGAAATTTATGTATCATTTGGAGCCATGGCCAGAACACTATGCTTGTGTGGTTGATCTTCTTGGCCGCTCAAATCGTATAGAAGAGGCTTACCAGTTTGTGAAAAGCATGCCAGTTGAGCCAACTGCTGAAGTTTGGTGTGCTCTCCTTGGGGCCTGTCGGGTTCACTCGAATGAAAAAATAGGTGATATTGCAGCACAAGAGCTTGTTAAATTGGATTCAGGTAACCCAGGACATTATGTGCTAGTATCTAATGTATTTGCTGCAAATGGAAGATGGAAAGATGTTGATGAAGTGAGAATGAAAATGAAGGGAAATGGGTTGAAGAAGAATCCTGGATGCAGTTGGATTGAGGTTAGGAATAAGGTTCATACATTCATGGCAAGAGACAAATCTCATCCTGAGTCCAGTAAGATTTACAAACAATTGAAACAGATAACGGAGAAGTTGGAAAAGGAAGGAGATTATGTGGCACAAACCAAGTTTGTTTTGCACAATTTGGGGGAGGAAGAGAAAGTCCAGATGCTCTATGCGCATAGTGAAAGGCTAGCCATTGCGTACGGCCTGCTCGAAACCCCAGAGAAAACCCCTATTCGGGTTACAAAGAACCTTCGGGTTTGTGGTGATTGCCATACTTTCTGTAAGCTAGTTTCAAAATTCTTTCAGCGAAAACTCATTGTGAGGGATGCCAATAGATTTCATCATTTTGAGGATGGGGTTTGTTCTTGTGGGGATTTTTGGTGATGAATGAAGATTATATCTAATATGTCAACAATTAACACTCCTGTCTAGCTATACCATATGCTGAACAATATCGATGCTCAACAGCTTCTGTTTCAGAACTTGGCTTGCTGGGGGATTCTCAATTACTGGCAGATTTCTTGACAATATACAGTAATGGAGAAAGATAAGCAGCAAAAATTGTTAATGCGTAAAAGGTATGTATATTACTAATGTTATCAATCATTTGTTTCAAATCAAAATTTACTAGTTGTCTCCAAATGTTGAGCTCTCGTACTTGGGCTATGTATTCTTGTTCTGTACATGTTATTATGGCATTACAGCTTAGATTGGTCTTCTGGTCCAAGGCCCCATTTTCATGTGGTGGGGTTTGAAATTTTATACCGAGTCACTGATAATATAAAGTGGACAGAATCTTTGTTTTTGGGTATTTTACTCTTGGACATAGTTAGGAGCTTATCATACCGAGCCAAAATTAGTGTCCCAAAGACAAGCGAGATCTGATTTCTGGCTCTGCACACATGCAAACACTACTCTGAGCATCTAGAGTTTAACCTTTAGCATACCAAGAGAAAGGTTTGTCTTCTCCTAATCTTGTTTGTTAATTTCTGTTAATTTTTTGAAGACTCTGCATGTGTGCTCAGTGTAATATGATACTATATGAATTCGTTATACCACCATGCTCCATAGAGTCTTACTCTTACCACATTGATAATTTCAATGCCTTGATGCTAACATAGTCATTTAGATACCTTATACAAATGGCTGCTACCTTTAGATTATTTTTTGCTTTACTTCACACCAAAATATTCTACTGTCAATGATGCTTCTAAGCAATTATAAAAAAACTGATTCATTTTTCTGTTTATCAGTGGGCACATTACGTTACCAATATACACTCACATGAACGTATTATTCTTCCTTTTTTAAGGTTTTTGGTTCTGGGTGACAATCTGAATGAAAATGCCAGTTCTGTTTCTCATCATCACATTTGAAAGGAAAAGGACTCAGAGATGCAGGCAACTGGACTTAACAGTAGAGCAGCAAGCTGCCCTATGGGCTTGGAGATGGAGAGGGCCCATTGGGGAAAAATAGACCTGTAAGTGTATGGGCTGGGCCTATTTACTTGCTTACATATATATTCTACTACATTTTCAAATGCTTACATGAACTCTTTGGGCAACATACTGATTTGTGTATTGTGCAAAACAATTTGAAAGCCATAGATTCTTTTAGTGGCTTGTGTGGTCAATTATTCCCAAACATTTCATTTTTTCCCCATCAAAATCTTGTTACATATATTTAGTGCTAGAATCTGTATTTGAATCTCCTCTTGATTTTTTTTCTTAATTTATGTTTTCATTTTTGTTGACAAGATCCACCAGCATATCATCCAAACTAATTAGGGATAGAAACAGAAATAGTTTGGACAGAGACTGATCTGATCATTGCATTTGAATTCATTTATTGACCTCTCTCTCTCTCACACGCACACACATTCACAAGTAGCTTTCTGTGGCTATATAGTAGTCTAGCTGAGTTTTACTGCTTCCTGCTGCTGTGCACTTTGCTGCCTTTAGCTAGTTTGATTATGAGAAGCATCACAGTCACAGCTGTAACTAGTTGGTGTTGTGGCATAACCATTGGTTATCACGGCCCCATTTGCACCATTCTTTTCAACCTCAAGGCTTTTCTTCTAAATAAATCTAAGCATTAGGGTTAGGGCTGACCACAACTGTGTGATAAATGCATTCTGGTTTCTTGCCTGATGCTATCTCAATTTCTCTGATGTAGGCATTTAAAATTGAACTGGCTACTAGAATAGAAGGAGCTCAACCCAGTACCCCCAAAATTATGTTCTATAATTGTTGCAAAAAATTCCTCTATCAGATAAATGCGCCTTCTCACCTTCTCAGGGGGTTTGAATCTCAGTGGATCACTTGTTTATGAGCAGGCGTAGGGTTGGGATTAGGTTAGAAATTAATCTATAAACAACCTCTATTAACTCGAACTAAATTGTTGCAGTTTTTCCCTCCATCAGATAATTGAGATTAAACAACCCCTTATAGTTGTTGTATGTTGCTAGTGTATAGAGTCTATGTAGGCCTTACAACAGTGCATAGTGATCTGCAGGAGAGGCAGAGAGCGGTCAGTGCCCCTAGATAACTGACTCTGCGGCCCTTTGTTTGAGTTACCTGTGACCCCAACTGACCTTACTCATTATGCATCTATTACCTATGTCTCTGAGAGCTTCTCATCTCTGAAGTCTTCATTCACCACATTAAACCTAAGCTACTGAGTGTATCCACAGTGGTAATCGCTAATACTTAGTTATTAGCCTTTAAATCCCCGTTCCATTTGCAGTTGTAACAACGATTAGCTTGGCTAATTGCCAAGCCAAATCGTCAAATAATAGCCTACTACTGCAAATGCTCTGACTGCTACATATTTTGAAATTGAATTCACTAGTTGGAGCTATGTTCTCTCTTTTTAACATCTGTCTCTGGCAATAGTCAATACTCAATCAAGAATCCCCTCTATAAATGTAACCCATCCACCATTCAAATAGTGACATTCTGGTCTCCTTGAGCTTGTATTGTATCTCTTTTCTAGCTAGATTCTCGTATCCTTCTTTTCTTCTTCATAACTTCAAGCAAACTATAATTCAGATTTCATCATCTCCACTATCTGTAAATTTTGATTTGTTTCCTAAACTTGATCCATCATCATTTGATATATCATGTGAGGTTATTATTAATAACTTCCCATGTGTTTATATGTCATCCATGCATGCCTTCATTTCTATTCTCCCACACAAAGTGACCAAAAAAGTAAAAAGAACATTTCTTTTCTATGTCATGCATGTTGATATTTTGTTTTTTTTTTTTTTTCTCTTCTTGGAAGCCTTGATCATGTTTTTATAGAATCATACATATCCTGTTCCTCTGTCCCAAAAAAACATATACCCTAGCTAGGGCTACAACCTTTTCTTCTTTCATTTCTAAGAATTTGATAACATGTGCAGTGCAAGGGATCAGTTGAGTAATAAGATGCTCTGTGTGAAATACATAAAAGCAGAGCATGTCTACAAGGGAACAAGTGAAGCTGCCAGCATGATCTAGCTGGTATAACTCTGGTTAGGTTACAGCATGTGTAGTGGGGGACTATTCATGCGGGGCGGTTCAGAGGTGATTTGGTCGGGAATAGCCTTCTCGCTCTTAGAATAACCCCCATTACACATGCTCTTAGAATAACTCTAACCCTAGCTAGGTCATGCTCTGACAGCCTCACTCCTTCCTCTTTGGGGACCCCCAACCCAATGCCAATGGATTCCAAGCATCTTTGCCTTTCATTTCATTGTCAAATAACACAAAAAGGTATTAACTGTAAGCATATTCCTTCCTCCTTGTCCTGATTTGTCCTCTGTCTATATTTTATGGTTGTTTGTTTTCCTTTTGAAATGCCATGCCTGTAAGGTGTGTGTCTCATGCATTTGACTACCTTTCTTCTATCTTTTGAATCTTGCTTCTTTTTTTCTTAGTTGTCTTCCTCATTTAAAACTAACCTACTAAATCCTGTTCTGCTTTTGCTTTCTCTACCCTTGTTTGCATCACAATGCTCTGCATTATTTCTTATATAAGTAATAAGTATGTATCAGAATGCCCTCTCATTATTTGTTATGTGAGTATGCTTAGATTACAAGTACTTTAATATTGAAATCTGATTGGTTATTTTATTTTGATTTAATCACTTAAGATTGTTAGAATAAAGTTGAATGAATAGGAGCTTTATTGTGCTGTTGTGTTTAAGTGGGTCTAAAATGTGTAGGTCTGATCCCTCTACCTTGGTACTTAAGGCTAGTGGTAAATAGTTGTAATTGTACATGTATTGTTCAGTTCAACATCATGCTGCATTAATGCATTATTGAGTATGAGTGAATGAGAACCCCTCTAAGTAGTATGTGGTCCAAAAAATATATGAATATATAGGGAGTATAAACTATATACCAACTTTAATATCATGTTAAAATTACTTTAATTTTAAAATTAAAACCATTAAATGAAGTGTTCATGTAGTAAATCAAATTATCTCAACATTTGAAGGCAATTATATATGCATGCACATGTATAGGAGAACTTTCAGTTTGGAATATGAATATTTTTGCCAGGATGCCTTGACAAGGTGGTGACTCTACATGCAACTAAGAGATCAGAGATACCTACCTTGTGAATCAAAACAACTAGAAAGACAACAGAATGTCTATATCATGATTAATGACAAGGTACTTTGTAAATTACCAAAATTAGCTGAACTAGCACTCTTATCCACTGCTTTACACACTAGACTTACAAATTATTCAAAGTAATTATATTAGATAATAACTTTTTTCTTTTTTTTGGATGAGTATTTCCTTTTTACAATCATGTTATCCTATACATGTGTTGCATGGCCATACACATACACGCTTGTATATATGAATTTTATATGTACTTGCACACACTAGGGCCTTAATCAGCTTGAAATTGAATGCACAAATATTATTGAGCTTGCTTTGGGGCAGTAATGGCTCTAACTCAATGTTTAGTCAGTAAATAATCTAAATAGATGATAAAAGTGTATGGAGATATACTTTTGAAATAGAAAAAGGATATGTGCATACAAACTATAATTGAGAAGGTGCATGGAAAGGGAGAGAACCGCGTGATGTTTTTACTTGTTATGTTATGAGAAAATTACACGTCACTAAACTAGTTTATCCACCTTTTACAATTCTCTATCCTAAAACTTTCCTCTCACATATCACTATTCACTACCCTAAACAAGTTCTACATCCCTATACAAATCAGGGTAGTGACAATTAATTTCCCCTTGTGTTATTGAGTTGGAGATGCCTACACCAAAGGCAAAGACACAGTTCCCTCTCTGCTGCTATTATGTGCCCTCATTTTACCTCCTTGCGTGTTTCTGCACTACTTTTTAGTTTATACTGTTATACATGATAAAATTCATTAGCATAGTACATCTATGTATGATATGTTTATAATTACACACTCTTGTATATGATATGTTCAAAGCTATCTATGTATTGTATAGTGATTTGTGAGCATAGTAACTTTTCTTTAATTTGTCTGCAAATGCAATGGGTTTGTTTTGTTGTGGTGGGTGGGCGGCTGGGCTTGATAATATTCAATTTGTCTTACTTTGGACCACTGCCCATAGTGCCATCTGTCCTATTGTTCATTTTTCTTTATTAATTAACCTTGCTTTTTTTTTGTTTAGGACCTCGTTTTAATCCAAATCAAGTCAGATTAATCTCATGGCATCGAGTTTCTTACCTCGTTTACAAAGCTCGAGAATCATGTTCCGGTTAGTATATATCTCACTTCCTTTCATTCATTAAATTATTATGTACATATATTTACTAGCATTACTCCAAACATCATGAAAAGAATACACCCCCCATTTGAAAATTTTATGTTATCTTCTTTTGCCTCTGTCCCCAATTCACCATCCTCTATTTATATCCTTCCTCTCCTCCTCTACCATTATCCCTTCAGAGCTAAAAGTATCAACACATACCAATCTCTCTGTATCTTATCATCATGACCTTGAGCAGTTGAAGCTGCCAGCATGATCTAAACTTCCCTCCTTGTAGAGGTAAGATCGGATCATGTGGCAACTTCACCTGTTGATGGGGTTCACGATTAACAAATTCTGAATCGGTACATTTGTATTATATGAGTGCTATGATCTATGTTACTACTGTTTCTACTGTAAGCATGGCCATTTTGTACTCAGTTCTTAATTACTTTGTTTTTGCTAGCCATATTCATGCATTTTAACCAGAAGACTTCAGGTGAAGATCTCATTTTTCAAGTGTATTTTAGATTTTTTTTGGCTTAGTACATTAGCAAAAGAACGGTTATTTTATAAAATATGTAATTTATCTCAAGCTTGGTTGCTGCTGTGTTTTAGAATCATTCATTGCATTTGTATTATGTAATTAAGCTCTGTGATAGTGCAATTATGCAGTAAGGGCAGTTTCAGTGCTGGGCGAATTCAGCTGACGAATTAGCGAAAGATGGTTTTTGGGCGAATCGTCCACCCTTTGGGCGAAGGATTCATCACCCATGCACTCAATCGTCCACTTTGTGATCACTTGTCACGCTACATGCGACTATTCATACATGCACTGGGCTAATGCCATTGTGGGGGGGTGAACAAATAGGCCGGAAAAATGACCGTTCAGCCAGGCGAATCAGCCATAACGTTGGAGATGCTCTAAGTGTGGGAAGAAAATCAAATTTCAAAGTTATGCATATGATAGGAAACCAAGAGTTTCTTGAGCCATGCAACATAAGAAAACATGGTAAAGCAGATCCCCATTTATTATATTTTTATGTTTACTTTTGTTGTGTTTTGAATTTGTGTCTAAGTTATGCTGCACTGCAGAAGGAGAATCTAAATCTCAGCATGCTCATTGTTAGGGTTTAGAGTGACAAACCTTATGCTGTCAAAAGTTGTTTGATGCTTTTTAGATCCCATCTTATCTCTAGCTCTCTTGCAATCCAGTCTTTTCTTTCTTTTAAAAAGAATAAATTAGTTTCTTTTTGAAATATTTTTTCTTTACCATATTTCTCATTGCCTTTGCATCTCTCATACATGTAAAGGTTTCTACAGCATACACATATTTAATTAGTAGCATATAGTATTAATTAAGCCATTAATATTATAATGCTCTTTCCTAAAGTATATTCAATGCATGCTTATTAATTAACAATTTGTTCTTTTCAAAAAAAAAAAACTATTTGTTTATAATCTGAAGTCTTGGGAACCATGAATTTGCAGTTTATTGTTTGGCACATGAGATTCAGATGAATGGCCATTTTGATTGACACATGTCTTAATCTCTTTTTATTCTTTGTTCCTAAAACTTGGACTATCAAGTCAAAGCTCATACTTTTGACTTTAGTCACATGATCTGTTTGCCATGTCAGCATTTTCCTGGAAAATACTCTACAACTCCATGCTAGCAAATGCTTGATTTGGCCTTGCATTCATCAACAAGAAGAAGGCCATAGCTATCTGAAATCAAAACTCAAGTGTTTTTTTCTCCAGCATCCACTGTTTACCAGTAAGTTCTTCATTGCTAAAGCTATCAATCTTCTGGTGTTCTTCTTCTTCTTTCCCCCTTATTGATATTAGATTTTGTCTAATTTTCTGTACCCATTCTGTGAAAACTGCAATAGAATGGAAGAAAATGAAGCCATCTTTGATGGGTATTTTTTATTTACAAAGAATAAACAGATACAAATCGAAAAGCTTATGCCTTTGAATTGGGTTTTGTAAATGGAATTGGGATTTTAAGTTTAATCAGAATCAGTTAATGGAAATTGGAGGTCAGTTTGGGAAAAATGGGAAAGTTTTATTCTTTTAGATTGGTTTTGTTTTGAAAGTCATTGTCACCTTAAACTCATCTTCATGTGAGGGAAGGCAGCTCTATGTTCTTAGTTTATCCCAATTATGTGCAGAACTGTATGGTGGTTGCAGAATTATTTGTAGTTCAAAATCCAGTTTTGGCTGTAGAATTGGTCTATTAGTAACTGGGTTAAAAGGATTTTGATGTAGGTTTAATCAATGGTTCATTTTCATATATATAATTGAAGAGCGCACGGATTTAAAATTGCAGCCTTCAACTCCAACTTTAGGCCCTATTTCTGAGCAATCAAATTGGCCTCTTAGAGCATCCACAGTCCTCTCAGCCGGCGCTAGTTGAGAGGGGCTGGGGGGGAGAATAAAAAAAAAATTGGTTTGATGATAAGCCAG
>JAYMSV010003162.1:0-10203 GCA_036897745.1 Erodium moschatum | reverse complement strand
GGGCGGCGCCGAGAAGGTTTCGGTGGCCGAAGCCCTAATTTCGCCGGATAGTCTAGAGAGCATAATTTAGGGTTTTTTCGCAAACATGTGGGACAATAAAGACTTCTCTTTATGCTAAAAATAATAATTATGTCAACATTACGTGCATAGCTAAAAAAAAACAAATCAAAATTAACGGATCAGAGAAGTTCGGACAAAGCAAATATCATAACACAAACTCTGTAGAGGCCCATAAATATGGTCGGCCCAGTAAATTGGCATTTCTTACTTGGGCCATTTGCTTCTAGGCCCATATCAGTCCATCCCCAAAACGCCGTCCTTTGTTCTTTGTACGCAGAAACACAGAGACGATCTCTCTCCCGAAGAACGCCCCGTTCCTGAACTTCGTTTCACAGCGACGAGCGTATGCGAAACTCGGTTTCAGCTTCTCTGCCAAGCGAAGCTAAGAGCAGTGACGCAATCGACCAAAACCCTATTACGTCTTCCTACTGATCAGTCTCTCGATCGCTCCGATCATGTTGCGGAGGTACTGTCGATACACACACCTTCAACTTCTATTTTACTCGTCGAATCAACAATATCTGTTACAGGGTTTCGGATTTCGTAGATTTCGGGACGTTTACGCTATTTCTCCGATCGCATTTTGCCCAATTATCTTGAATGTGCTGTTGATTTGACGATTCATGGCTTGCAGGTCCATTCTGGAGGTTTCTTCCCGGCGTCCCTTCCGGCGGCTCTCACCTCAGGTATGTAGCGTTTCAGTTCTTAAAAGAATTAGCTTCAATTTTAATATGTCTACATTTTCCCCCTATTGGTAATGCTTAGGTTTGCTAAATTGTTAATGTGATGTATGTTATTGGAAAACTTGGTGTGTTCAGGTTTCTGCATTTCTTTCATCAAGGAAAGCATTTTCTGTAGTGCCTGAGCAAGAGGTACCTGGCTCCACCGGCAAGAAGCCGGAGTCCGGGAGCTCGTTGTCTAAGATTTTGGTTGGAGGAATTGTTGGTGGAACTGCTGTTACGGCAGCGTACCAGTTTGGCTACCTAGACCGGTTCCTCAGCAAAGACAAGCAAAGTTTTGATTTGGGTGCGAAGGATGTTGCTCGTTTGGGCGAGAAAATAGTACCACCTAGTAGTGAGGAGTCTGGTGGAGTGAGTGCTAATGTGGGTAAAGCTGAACCAAAGCTTGGAAATGAATCCGAGGCTCCGCGTCCTGAAGCTTTAAGGGAAAGTCAACCTCAAGGAGTGCATAAGGAGGTAGGTAACTCGGTTGTGACACGAGGAGAAGGTACGAGTCCTGTTGAGGAGAAGGGTGTGCAGGATGAGAGGAGTGTGGCATCTCAAGGAAGTCATAGTGTGGATAGCTCAGATGCAAGTGACCCAGTTACTGCCTTGGCTGTTGCAGTTTCTGAAGAACTTGGGGTGAAATCATCTATGCCTCCTCATGTTGCAGTAGATGACAGACCAGAGGTATGCATCCACCACCAGTTCTCTCCTCCGCACTACACACCAATTATATGCTTATAAAATATGGTTTTACTGTGGGAAACTTGTAAGTGTTTATGTGAGTTATTGTTCCCCATTCATAATCATTAATCAATCATGTAAGGTGATGGCTATTTTCTTATGATATGACCTACCTGATGAATTTTGTTTCTATATCCTCCACTTCATATTTTAGTACATGGTTTCTCATCATATCAATATGTTTTTGTTGGGTGTCACCAGACATTCATTCAAACAAAGTAATTGAATACCCTGTATTATGCAACTCTTGTTTCAATTTCAATGTTAAAATGGTTGGGAATTTTTTCTAAAATATATTCTTCTCTCCTTATTATTTTGCTTTGTTGAGAATAGACTAATTGTGCGATCCTTTGTTGCAGAATGGATTAAGTGAAGATGCTGGACCATTAACTTCTCTCCTTGATGCATATCACGTGGGTGAAAATGTGGACAAAAGTGTTGCAGCCGAACAATTATCCCAGAAAGCAGAGGTTGCTGAAAACAATTAATTGTTGTTATTCTAGAAAATGATATCTAGTTGTAGACATGTTTAAATTTTGGTTTGCTGAAATGATAGGCTTTTGCAAGTGCAAATGAACATAATGATGGTTACACATCCAAGGATGGAAAATTTGTTGTTGATTTCCTACAAGCCATTCATACTGCCGAAAAAAGGCAAGCTGAACTAGATGCTCGTGTCCTTGATGAAGAAATGAGAGCTCTAAAGGTTTGTATCGTTGCACACAAATCCTAAGTTATTCATGTTGATGATATTGCACTGTACATTATCATTTTCTTACTCGATTCACTAACTTTTAAGCTTTCTGTCAAATGTATTTTTTCTATTATATTGTTCTACTTTAGGTGAAGTATGAAAAGGAATTGAAGGACGCAATTGCCAGGGAGTTCATGCGAGCTGAAGAAGCAGCAATTCTGGATAAGGTTTTGTGGTTTCTACATTACTCCTACTTAGCCCTTTGTAATTAATATGTTACTGATACCAATAGGTCCTTGAGCTTCATTACCATACTGAACATTAAAATCAACGCTGATAAATTGGACAAGTCTTTGAGGTGGAATGTTGTGAACTACAACCAGTTAAGTAATGTTTTCCTTTTTCCGTTTTGCAGGAACTAAAGAGAGAAATAGCTAGAGCGGCTGCAGCTATCAGTTCACTTCAAGAAAAAGCAGAAGAAAGACTGAGGATGGAGCTTGAGCAGAAGGTGCACACTCTTAACTTTACCATTGATCTTCTTTAAATACCAGAATTTCTTAATTAGGGAACCAAGTAGCTAATGTGTAATATTTACAGGAAAGTGAATCCCAAATGAAGTTAGAAAAGGTGGAGGAGTTGGTGAAAGCAGAATTGGCTGCAAAAATTGCGAGTGAGAAGGCTGCGCAGATTGAAAAGCTTGCAGAGGCAAATCTTAATGTAAGACATTGATCTAATCAGGATGCTTTTATATATTAATATGCGGATTTTAATGTTCATTTTTTCCCATGCAAGTGTTCATCTTTTGGAATGATAAGAGTCTATATAGCAATACATATGCATAGGATATTGAGTGATATATGTAGAAAACTAGAAGTAGAGTACATAGAGTTGGTATAAGGGTCAATTTACTTTGCGAAAGAATGGACAATGATCTTCTGAAGAAACCCTGTAAAAGAATTAACTGAAAAGTGAAAACAAAGAGAAGCTCTTGCAGTAGGAACAATCTGAAATCCAGAACAGCTTTTGTAAATGATTTCAAAAGTTCCTAACAGAATGTACGGTAAACTAATAACTATTGCTAAAATTGGTTACAATAAGCTGTTTTATCAACTCCTCTCAAGTCATATAACAGATGTTAACTAGTTTGAGTCTGGGAAGTGTGAAAAAAGAATATGGAATGCTTTTAAAACCTACTAGCTACACAGCACTTTCATGGCATTATGCCGTGCATGGAAATTTGTTGCTGATTGGCTTGTTTCTATCAACCAAGATGAAGGGAATGAGGTAACATATGGGTGAAATAAGAATCCTGGTACCTGTTGGTTATCCAATGCACTTAAGTGGCTTCAAATACATGTGCAAACAAATGCTAGTTTCAACCTTCACCATGATTTTTACTTCCTTGTCTTCCCAGCTGAACTATTAAAACATTTATATAATGGAGAACATTTTCAAGAAAAGAAACCCCAAATGCATACTTGAGATTAAGTTTTGATGAATTTTTATACGAAGTACCTAGGTATGATTATATATGCAAGTCTACAAAGTTTACATGTGGGAACATGGTCTTTGAAAAGTGTTCTTTTGTCAGACAGTCTAATATTATCTTCATTAGCATTTGTGTTGCTTTGTTTTGTCTTTGAACTCTGCCAGAAATAAGGGGCAGGTTGTTTGCTGAAATCACAGTTAGATATTGATTGGGCTGTTTATAAGGGCTTGGGCTCCTCCATTTTGTCAGCCTTCTTAATTAGGTTGGCCTTTCCCTTTATGTATAGCTTCATTTTCCTAACTATTTCAATATAAGGCTGCTAAAATATTCTTTTATTATCATCCTCGGAAAATAGTCATTATCGACCAGAGTCAATAGCATGAAGTGCGGTCCACAGGATGTCATGTCTCTCTTTATCAGCTTGTATGCCCTCATCTACTTTGGGTCTATCTTTCAATGTGGCTATTTATATCCATCTTTCATCTGTATAAAATAGGCTGTTGTGGTCAGTCTTGTAACTTCTTGGAAAACCATAACACAGGATTCCTTGGTTCCTCGTTTGAGAATGTGTGCTCATTTATGTACATTTCTGTTTGTGCAGTGCAATATTTTTCAGTTTACTTTTTCCTATATTTATATCTTTGTATACATCCTATTCCCCAAGTTTATCTACAAGAGTTTTATCTTACTTTTTTTTGCAGATAAATGCCCTGTGTATGGCATTCTTTGCACGATCTGAAGAGGCTCGTCAGAGACATTCAGCTCACAAGCTTGCTTTGGTAAAAAAAATCATTTCATGTTGTAGGGATTACAAGTTATGATTATTATACTTTGAGCTATTCTGTCCTGCAAATTATTTCTATCAATTACATGTAGTTGGATTTTTCAGGGCACACTTGCATTAGATGATGCACTTACTAAAGGGCTACCAATTCAGGCAGAAATAGAGGCTCTGCACACCTATCTTGAAGGCAGTGCCAAAGAACCAATTCTTGATTTAGTCCTGGCCTCCCTTCCTGAAGAAACACGGAGCCACGGCACAGATACCTTGTTGCAATTGAATCAGAAGGTAGGTTATTTTAGTTCAGTTGTTAAAATATTTTTTTTGATGTTTTTATTCCTAAAAAGTGATCATGCTTTGTTCCTTTATGTAATTGATGGTCATCATCTTTAACCTCTGTGTTAACTTACTTCAAAACTAGTAAATGGTCGCAAATATCATAAATTGCACTGCTCTTTATTGATTGTGGTGACAGAGTAAGTTCTTGTTAATTGCTGTACTTGTGATGCTTATCAAATGATAAAAGCCCAGAACATTCAATTTTGAAGTGCATGAATGTATTGTCTTTTGAAAGTGGTCAATAGGAGGAATGCTGAGTGCCACAGTTCAAAATGATATGGAGATGGCATGTTAGAAGCTTTGTAGGGAAAGTTGGAGTTCCAGTGAAGGATTTTAAAACAATTGATATTTAATTGTCTGCATTGGTTGTAGACATGCTGTGCATATCCTGGCCTGTGTAGTTTTATTAAGGAAAATATTATAATTTAGTCTTGAGTTCTTATTTGACCCCAAGTTTTGACAAATAGGAAGACTTAATTGGAACAACCTGTCCAAGCTTAGTGCTAAATCAGGCCAAACTTTAGGACTAATTTTGAATGGATAAACTTAGTAATAAATGGGAACAAAAACACATAACTTCAGTATTAATTTGAAACAGAAGTGATACACTTAGAACTGAACTGGCACAAAGCACATAAACATAGGACTGAATTCGAACAAAGCCCTAGTTAAAGACTAAAGTGGAACAAACTGCATAAATTTATGGCAGTCTCAGAACATTTTCCTTTTACTAAATGCCTATCTTATGGATCTGCTCATACATGTAACATGAAGTGTTATGATTTCTCCATAAATCCAAAATCATTAGTCTTAGCCCTTGAGTGGAATACAAAGACGATAAAATTTGGTTGTTCATTGAACACTTTGATAAGTATATTTGAAAGATAGTTGAGACTACTGGTTGTAGCAAGTTATCGAAATTATGAAACCCAAGCATCTGTGCTGTATCCACTTTGAGTGCTAGTTACCTGTACTTGATTTCTGACACCACCGTATAAGTACAAGAATACATTCCATGCCAAATTTTACTACAAGCCTGGGCTAGATTTGTCAAAGTTGGTGCAGATTCCTATTCAAAAACTATCAAGCAAAATTCTCTCGAACATACTTTCTAACTTATTTTCCATTCTTTGTTCAGTTTGACGCCTTGAAAGGTACACTAAGGCACTTCAGTCTACTACCACCTGGCGGGGGAGGCATCTTGGCGCATTCCTTAGCACACATTGCATCCTGGTTAAAGGTAGGCTGATATATCATATATTCATCTCTCCAAATTCACATTCTTAATTTTCTAACAGGAACATGTATGTAGGTGAAGGAAGTTGACCAATCTGGGGACGGGATTGAATCTATAATTAGTAGAGTTGAGAACTACTTGGCTGAAGGGAAACTCGTTGAAGCAGCAGATGTTCTTGAAGAAGGCGTGAGAGGCAGCCAAGCAGCAGAAGTAGTTGGTGCTTGGGTGACACAAGCGAGGAACCGGGCTATTGCAGAGCAAGCCCTAACTGTTCTCCAGTCATATGCTACATCAATCAGCCTATCTTGACCTGTGTCCATTCCCCTCTGATTATGCTTTTGTTCACAGTTTGTCTATGCTAGTTCATAGGCATTGGCGTAGAGTGCCCCAGCAAGGGAATTTTGGCTAACAGTAACCCTATTGGATGCCAAACTCACCATTCTATATTTTGAATTTCTGGTAAGTTTGTGCAACAAATAAATATGAAAGGAATATCTGATTGAAGCTCTTGTATGAAAATAACATACCCCAAATTTTCTGTTACTGAAATGAAGATTTCTTCAAGGTTCTTGAGTACCATTTTTCATTTTGTTCCATGTTTTATGTTTTTTTAACATACATAAGTTTTCACAGCCCCAGCAAATGAAAGGAATTTAACAATCGCTGTGCTCTGTTTACGGATATACTTTACTGTGTCTGGTTGATGTTTACAGGTGAACATAAATAGTTAGTAATGGAGTTACGAAGTATCAAACTACTATGTCGGTTAGACAATAGTATGAACAATGTTCGAATTAGCAGACAATTACGGTATACTAGGCTGCTGTAAGATTTGTTTCTCAAACAACATTACTTTGAACAGAGTTCATAATCTTAAAACAAAGAGTACCATTCACAATGAAAATTGCAACCATGCAGCCTGGAGAGAATAGATATGCACTACAAGTCTAATCCCTATTAATCTTTGAGATTTCTCCTTCAGTCTGTCAAAGAAAAGATCTGGGTTGGTCAATTACTAATGAGCGTCACCATTACTATCATCGTAAAAACTATTATTATCGTGGTTACTGGTCATTTTTGCATGCAACAAATTTTGCCAGGAAAAATAGTTCAAACCTTTTGCCTCAAAAAGGTGAGAGAATTCTCTTCACCATCAGACCAATCCAAATGGACTATCTTTATATATACTTGTGACGCCTAAAGAACATGTCTTCGTTATTATTCAAAAATAAATGTGTCGCTTTTGTACAAAAGGTAAGGGTAATTACGCAGGGGTTACTATTTCGCAAATTACCCCATAATTTAGTTATAACGGCTTGAGTATGGGGCGAGTGAATGAGAGAACCTTTAGAGTTATTTAAATTATATAATTTGTTCTCTTAGATGTTGTAGCTTCCTCACTAGACAAACTTATTGAATGGATTCTAGACCCAAGGAAAAGTTGCATTTTTGTCTGCAATGTGGGGAAAGTTTTGGTTTCATTTCTCAATGCCTATCAGCTTTTCACTTCCAAAACTGTAGATTGGATGTCGAATCTATGTTAATGAGATTGTTGATTCCTTGTCACTTGATGCGCATTTGTGTTATTAAAAATCCTACAGAGGTTATAAGTCAAACACGTAGTATGTTTTTGTTGAGTTTCTCCAAGTCTATATGAGTTTTCAGTTATATCAAAAAGACGGTGAGAATTACATCAATAGAATGTTACGAATTAATTATCAATAATCAAATCAAATCATATTTAATTCGACTTGATTATGTCTGAACTGCTTACATGAAAGGTGCATAGGCTTGTTCTTTCATTACTCATAACTTAGTGAAACCATTGAGTTTTATAAGATTGTTATTTTTTTTTGTGGAAATGTACCATCTAGTAGTGATTGGTTGATGTTGGTTTCAATTCCAGTAACATCCTTGGCCCTGACTAGGATAGTCCAATCCAGCAAACCAAACACCATTCCTGGGAAGAATAATGAAAGCACTTCCTCACCTTCCAAATCTTAGAAGTAAAGGCATAGTCAGTGTTGGAAACAAGAAACATTCTTGAACAATCCTTAGATGAGAAAATTGTAGGACCCAATCAAAACATACATCTTATCCATGTTCTGTACTTGGAGTGGCTGTGCCATAATATTAACAATTTTACTGATGAAAAAAAAACTTGGAAATTGAACCAAAGCAGACTTTCAAACCAGTCTACATTATTTTTGTTTCAATTTAACTCCTCAACCATCTAAATTGTTGCATTATTTAAAGAAACGTGATAAGTACGAAACTATACTCGGTAAAAGGTCAATAATCAAAACCTGACATATTGTGACCTTTGTTCCGATGTACATATTTAATAGAAGGTTAAACTTCATACAGTTACCCGTTTTATTTATTTTGGGACAAAAAACTACCCAAGATGTAGGCATGTATCTGAAATAACCATCAACTTAGGGGAGTTTCTTTTGTTCCAAGAATAAATGAAATAAGCAAGTACATGAGGTTTGACCTTCTACTAAGTATGTACGTGGGAACAAATATCACGATGAGTCTGTTTTTTAAGACGGTAAATAATGAGGGGATATATTTTTATAGATATCCCTAGAAGAATGTCAAAATATAGGATAAAACCGGTTAGAAAAAGGAGTAAAAATGTAAGTGGATGGATCCAAAGCAAAAACCAAAACCAAAAGACAAGCCAAAGTAGTACCCCATACTCATATTCCCATACCAATCTCATTTCCCTCTACTGATCTGATAATATGTTTGTGTGTGGGCCCTCTTCCTCACATTTTGGTTTGATATAAAACCCCATAACTGAAACCCCCATTTCCAATTCTCTCCCAAATCCACACACACATCTCTTCACTCTTCTTCTTCTTCTTCTTCTTCTTCTTGAAGTGTAGAGTACAGAGACCCATCAATGGAAGGTGGGTGCTATTTTCACCCAAAGCAGGTTGTGGTTGGAGTGTGCTCTCTCTGTCTCCATGAAAGGCTTCTCACTCTCTTGCCTCCTCCTTCTTCTTCCTCAAACCAGAGGCATCAATCTTCTGCCAAATCCATCATCAACCTCTTTGCCTTGCCTTCTCTCTTCAACCCTCTCCATTTCCTCCGCCACTCAAGTTCAAGTTTTGATCACAACCCTCATCACCCTGACACCTCCACCAGCCAAGAAGGTATGTTTCTTGGTGAAAACTCAAAAACTCTCCATGTTCTAAGAGAAATTCTCAAGTAATGTGTTGTTTTTTTTTTCAGTTTTTCTTGTAAGGTTTGATAAGGGCAGTTTGGTAATTAAAATTATACTTCTGTCAATTTTAACAGAAAAACATGGTGGTTTTTTGAGAGATTTTGGAGTTGTTCCTTTTTTTAGATGTGCTTGTTTGTTCTTGATGGGTTTATTTGATTGAAGGGTCAAATTGTTGTGTAGATTCATTCATATCCATAAAGTTTGGAGACAATGGAGGTGGTTCATGGGAGGACAAGAACATGAATGTCTCCAACAACAAGGTGGTCTCTCTTGATCATGTGCCCACCAAGCACA
The DNA here is from genome assembly GCA_036897745.1 of Erodium moschatum. Lineage (NCBI taxonomy): Eukaryota > Viridiplantae > Streptophyta > Magnoliopsida > Geraniales > Geraniaceae > Erodium > Erodium moschatum. The sequence goes on along the minus strand of JAYMSV010003162.1, from coordinate 608 downwards.
AGCTCAAGGAAGGCAAGAGTGTGGTGGGGCATGCCAAGAGCAGGGGCTCACTGAGGTGGAGGAAGAGGATTGGTCAAGTGCTCCAACTCATCAGATGGAAGAAGAAGAAGAAAAAGAAGAACAACAAGTCAAATGTGGAAGGAGTCAAGGTTATGAGGAAGCACAAGCATGGATGGATCACAAATCTCACCAATAGAAAGACCAAATAAGATTTTTGTATAAAGATTTAATAGAGTGATGTACATAGACATTGTCGTTATAAGACCATCCATAATGGGATTAGATCGATTCATGGGAAAAAGTGGGTCGAAATTATTTTTTTAATTATTGGATCACGTGGCGATTCTTCATTGGAGAATCGGGCTTCGATCCGAATCGACGGTCGACCAACCCATAGACTGAGATGTTTGTCGAATCGACAGAATCATGGGTTTTGGGTTTTTTTTCCAAAAAAGTGCCGAATCGACTCCCCTATTCGATGCACAATAGACGCCATTGTGGATGGTCTAAGTGTGTAAACTACGAAAGCATCTTTACGATTAGAACCTATTCTGTGAAGTACATAGGGCTGGCCCCACCCCTTGATTGATTAGGCGTTGACCTAAGGC
>JAYMSV010003161.1:0-10204 GCA_036897745.1 Erodium moschatum | reverse complement strand
AAACGTCTTTGCTCCAATAAGAAGGTATCACGTGTCGTCCTCCCATTTCCTCTTGAAGCTCGGACAACTAACACAATACGCACCGTTTCACTAAACGGTTTTATTTAAGTAAGAAAGAAAGCTTGTGACTGAAGCAATCGTAACAAGAACTTTCGTTGATGTTCCCAAAGGGAAACTATGTCTCAACAGGGCTGATGTTGATCTGAGTCAGAACTTGGGTATTTATGCAAAGAACCCACTAATTTGGTTTATGCAATGAACCTGTTAATTTGTCAATTCTAGATCCGTATTTTAAAAGTAGTACAATTATAGGAGAATCAGCCATTTCCAATTTCCCACACAAAGCAATACATACATTGAAAAAGTTCAGAATTTTCCATTCCAAACTCTGAATTAAAACCCAAAAATCCATATGGTAAGTACACAATTACCCAAGGCAAACCATACCTATATGTAAGTAATCGTATACTTAGTGAGGGTTCACACTTCATCCAAAACAGGCATCTCAAGAACTTCATGACAAAACTCAGATATCAGAGAGAGAGGTCTCATTTCAGTGCTTGGAGATCTTGGTTTGGCCATGTACCTTGTTGCAGCCACAACCTCCTTTCTCCAGCCTATCTATCCTCGCTCTCAAATCCTTTAACTCTCTTCTATGCTCCTCGATCTCCTTTTCCTTGTGTAGATCCAGAAGAGATTGTGAAAGGAGTTTGTAAGCTGACCCTCCACCTGAAAACACAGTAAAAAAAAACTAAGAAACTATGGTGAATCAACGAAAATTAGGTTAATGTTCTATGAAAGAGATAAATTTGAAAGTGCAATTATGAACTTCAAAAACCTGGGACACTACGAGCTCCCTTTTCAATAGCCAAAAGGCCCGCAGTTTTGGCGAATTCAGTGACAAACTTTGCCAGCTCAGACTGGTCTCGAACATCCTTAAAATCCTTGTCACCTTGCAGTGATTTTGATATAATGTTGTAGGCCGGCACACCACCTGCAAAGAATTCATATCATCAGTTTGTTTCTGGGTTTCGGCTCTTTTTTTGCCCAGCAGAGATCGAATACGCAAAGCTCAAAACTTGATCAAGAACAATAGTAAAGAGAGGGAAAGAGAACCTGGGACAGCCTTAGCAAGCTCTTGTATGATAGTAAGGACTAGAGATTCAGCAAATGAAGTAAGATCAGACCGGCCTTTTTCATCCATGTTGCTCAAAGCCTTGACAGAGCTCAATTCAGGCATGTTCTTGTAGACATCCTTGTTCAGATCAAGCAAGTTCTGTTTCACAGAATTGTAAATTCCCAAACCGATGTCTCTGGTTGCTGATAACAAGGTTGAAGAGACAATCAGAAGAAGAAAGATCACAGCTTTGAGAGAAGTTGCCATGGATTCAGATGGAGGGTACAATGTAATAACTTGAAATCAAAGCAAAACTTGAGAAATGAGAAGAAGAAGATATGGGTTTTGCTTTATGCTCTTTGCTTGCTCTAAAGGGTTTTTTGTTGCACATTTCCAAGGGCTTCTTTTATTCTTTCACAGAATGAGATTTAACTTCAAAGAAAAGTTACAGAAAGAAAATCTATTCTTGCAGGATATCTATATCGAATTGTTGGGAATCGGAGTTATAACCAAATTATGGGTTGTTCTAGTGAATTCAACTTTTTGCAGTGTTACGTGCAATGTTCTTCCTTCATATGATGAACAGATCGATATGCATACATCATTGATCTTCATCACTCACTTCAACAATGTACCGTGAGAGAGAACAAACCAGAACTCAATAATAAAAATGGTTTATCAAAATAATGTTTGCACAACATGTTCCTAATAATAGGGTTAGCACCAAATTGGTTGTGTATTTCTGGACTTTAAATCCAAATCCAAAACCATCCTCTGCATATCTATGCCAAATTGCTCAGAGTAATTTCCTAATCAAGCAATATTCTCTACAGGTAAATGCAGCATTGTTCTTCACAATCTATATGAAATCCACAACGGGTCAATCCATAATCATACGATCTTACAGCTAACATGTAACAAGTAATTCCAGGTGATACGAAATGGGAAAAAAAATCAAAACTTTATGGAATCAACGACGACCCAGTACCTGGTGCGTCCTGGATGTACCATTTCACAACGTCCCTGCCGGCGGCGCCGACCCAGTTGACGGCGGGCGAGCCGTGATAGTAAGAGCTCTCGTAAACGTCCTTGACGGTGGAGCTCAGTTCAGGCGCTTTCTTGACAGCAGAATCGTACAGGTCCCTGACGGAGGAGCTGAGCTCCGGCGCCTTCTGTTTGACCGAATCATAAATCTCTTTGGCCAAAGCGTAAGAGCCTGTGCCCGACGCGGTGGTTTCCGATGCCAGTGAAGTGGAAGAGGCTGTGATTATCAAGAGAAGAGTAAAGTTACAGCTACCCATCTCTGCAAAATAGATACTCTTAACCTCAAATTACACATTTTTATATATGGAAGTGGATTTGATGTACTTAAAAGACTCGTCTTTTATGGTTAGTTTTGGTATTAATGAATTGCATTTGGAAATGGAATTTGACTTTTCGGTTCCCGGTAAACGATTAGCACTAATTCATTGATTAATAAAGAATTTCTCATAATAAAACTTAGTGCCTAATATTATTATCTGATGTATGTTACAAATAGTAACTATTGTTTCATTCAAAAGATGAAAGGTAAAGGTGTAGGTACGTTTTTTTATCGTAATATATTACATATTAAAAGAATAGTGTGGGATCCGATAGATCAACAACAACAACAAAAACTCCAAGGGACCGAAAAACAAAAGAACAACCCTTCCGATCAGATTTAGGGAAACAACCCGTCTAAAACTCGAAACTCCGTTTCTATGAAATTTATCCCAAACGTACATATTTTGTGCCCTTAAAACATGATTAACAGTTCCAAGTTATTACATAAATCCTAGGGCAAGTTATGGATCGGAGCAAGCAATTTCCACCGTCCGTTTCTCTGATCCCACCGATAAAAACCCATGGGCTTGATCTTGACGAAGCAATCGTCGCCTCTGAACTCATCTTTATCAACAGCTTGATTATACAGCGTCACTCCCAAACGATCGAGTCGGGCACGACACGTCCACGTGGGATCGTCGGGGACCATCTTGATCATCAAGGACGTGGAGGCCAGAACCGTTTCAGCCGTCGATCCAGTACAGTTGACGTAGACCCGCTTGCCGTCTTCCAGATTGTTGTGTATGACTATGTAGTACGCCCAAGTGGCTGTGCCCAATGTTGCCAGTACGAGGAGAGCGAGAACATGAACCATTGTTGTTCTCGTCGACACCATTGTTGGGTTCCGTGTTACTGAATTGGATCTGAATGTGTAGTCATATATATGGTGTTGGGTGTTATTGAGGTTACTATTAACGTTACTGTCTTATTGCGGTTACTTTCAGAATAAGAATTTAATATGTTTGATTAAGAAACGATGACGTGACAGTGATAGACTTGTTTGTTCAGTTTCAACTTCAAGACTTGTTAATGTGTGAATTTGCAATATGCATATATGTACATGGGAGAATATTTTGGTGAAAAATACTTCTAAGAAATGAAGATTAGGAACCGAGTTAACTATCGAAAACGATTGACTGATGGTTCTCGATTTTCAGAAGAGAATTCAATCTCGACCATTGTATAAGAACTTGAAAACAAAGAAAAGAGAGCAAATCGCATCTTCTGACTAATGGGAATGACAACAGTAAAATGATGGGTCGTCTGAAGCTTTTCAAAGCTCTCAAAAACGTTAATCCCTTTGCTTTGTTCGTAAAAAATCTAAGGCAAAGAGAGCTTGGACTCTTTGCAAGTCTGTGGGTTTACTTCACCATGCGATAGCAAAGAGATTTTTTTTTAGCAACAATTTTTTTTATAGATCCTTGAATTCGAGAAGAGCTGCAAGAACATGAGGAGGATATCCTCACAGAGAATCAAACAGAAAGTCTGAACATGTCTTAGCCTTAGCCTTAACCATAACCCAACAAAGTAGTCTAAAACCCAGATTTTACGAAGTCGAAGAAAACCAATTTCGGTGGTGAAGAGATTATCAAGGCGTTGATATCGTCATTATCTATTATGGGCTTATAGTCCTTTTGTTTTTCAATTCCTAGATGTTAAATGGGCTTATGTACGCTGGCCCAGGCCATTATGCTTCTCTTTATAATGTTGTAATGAATTTAGCTGAATCAGAATCAGAATGTCATTGTAATTTCTCAAGCTTAAGCTTATATTCTTCCTCCTCTCTCCATATCTTTTTATCTTTCTCTCTCTCTCCCCCTCTCATCACCAACCTTAACCCTAACATTTCTGTATTGGATCTGCTGCCACCCTACATCTACACATTCCCTCCTATCATCGGTATCAGCTTACTTACAGGAACAAAAATGACCAACACTACATCAAACAAGAACCTCCAAGATGACATTGTTACAACCAATGTTGAGGTCCTTAAAGTCAAGGATACAATGACGGATTTGCAGACTAAAATGGATGACAAGACCAAGCTCCTACAAGCACTGGTAGATAAAATACCAAACTAACCTCTACGAGCTTCATCATCGATACCACCGTCCCCTGTTCCAGATTCCATGCCACCGCTAGCTCCACCTCGCCGCTCCATTTTGGGTGCGCCGCCTGAACCAGAAGCCGACCCACCGGGACACCGTGACTCTCGAGCCCGAGCTCCTCCACGCTTTGATGGAAACGATTTCCGAGGCTGGAAGCTCAAGTTCCTTCAACACTGTCTGTCTGAATATGTCCCTGAGCAAGAGATGATTCGTGAAGCCAAGATAGGTTTTGAAGAAGCTGCCTTGAGACATCATCTGCACTTCATGAAGCAGCAGCAACATCGGGAGGTCAAGATTACTTGGTCTAAGTATTTCAAAGGACTTCGTCGTCGATTTACGGACGGAGACTATACCGACTACATGTCGGACCTAGCTCATTTGGGCCACGAAGGTTCTGTGGAATCGTACTTCCAAGATTTTCAGAGCATCATTACTCAACTTACTCTGTCGGATGTTTAACAGTAACTTAAAGCTTGATATTGAAGATGGAGTTTGTCTCTTGTTTCCCAAGGATATTCAACAAGCTCTACTGATAGCAAAGAGATTAGAGAAGAGAGGTTCTTTTTTTCCCAAATCTACATTTGTCAACGCCGCATCCTTTCGTCCTACTTCAAAACCAATTTTCCAGAGCACCACCAACACCAAACCCTCATCGCAACCACTTATTTCCACCCCCAAGATCCTTACCTCCTAATCATAAATCGCAGAATCCCCCAACTACAGCTCAAAGGAAAATGCGTGATGAACGCTTTCAGAAAGGTTTGTGTGTCTGGTGTGGTGAAAAATTCTTGAGAGAGCACCGTTGTACTAAGTCCTAGCTATTTCAGTTGTTGGTGGATGGTGATTCCATAAATCAAGCAGACGGGGAAATTTTTATTGATTGTGTATCTTCACTGGATGGACCTGGAGAGGAAGCTCCATTGCAGACTGAAGGAGACCCTATCATTTCACTACACGCCCTTTGTGGTCTCTCAGGCTTTTAGACGATGACGCTCAAGGGTATGATCGGGGCACACATAGTGGTGGTTTTGATTGACTCGGGTGGCACCCATAACTTCATCAACGCTACCCTTGTCACGAAACTCAAATGCCTGGTTACTCCTACTCCAGATATTAAGGTTTCGGTTGCAAATGGTGAGACACTTCTCACTGGAGCTCGGTGTAATTGCTTGGAGTGGGAAATGCAACACATTCCATTCGAGGCTGAATTCCTCGCTCTCCCAGTACAATGGTGTGACATTATATTGGGTATCCAATGGTTAGTCACATTGGGTCCCATCTTGTGGGATTTCGCTCGACTTACCATGTACTTCAACCACCATCATCAGTGGGTTCGTTTGATGGGCATTCCACCGGAAGAAATAGCTTGGTCCTCAAATAAAAAGTTCAACAACCTCTCTGCCTTTGATTCATCAATTTCCCTATTTGTTTGCTCCAAGTTTGAGGAATCTTCACCTTGCATTCCATTACATCCTGATGTCGCTGCTTTTTTATAGGAATTTCAACCAATATTTGCAGAACCACAAGGCCTCCCACCCAAGAGAACACACGATCATTCGATTCACTCTCGTTCCAGGTGTAACAGCAGTAAAAATCTGTCCATATCGTTATCCTTCACATCAAAAAACAGAGTTAGAGAGACTTATTGCAGAGATGTTGGACACATGGATTATACGCCCAAGCTCAAGAGAATTTTCATTCCCCGTCATCTTGATTAAGAATAAGGACAGTACATGGCATGTATGTGTTGACTATCGCCGCTTGAACGACATGACAGTCAAGAAAAAAATTTCCATTCTTCTCGTTGAAGAGCTACTGGACGAGCTCCATGGGGCATCATTTTTCACCAAACTCGACCTTCGTGCAGGCTATCACCAGATTTTAATTAAGCCATAGGACACCTATAAGACTGCTTTCTCTACCCATTCCGGCCATTAAGAATTTCTGGTAATGTTGTTTGGCCTCACAAATGCTTCGTCGACCTTTCAATCGTTGATGAACGACATATTTCGACCTTTACTTCGTGTTTGCGTGCTGGTTTTTTTTATGATGTCCTGATATATTCACAGAACTTGGAGGACCACATTATACACCTCAGGTTAGTCTTTGAAATATTAAGTGCTGAAAGATTGTACATCAAACCCTCTAAGTGTGTGATCGCAGCGCCTAAAATCGAATATCTAGGACATGTAATATCTGCACAGGGTGTTTCCATGGACAAACGCAAAGTTGAAGTTGTCCTCAACTGGCCGATCCCCAACACAATGAAGAAATTGAGGGGCTATTTGGGTCTTACGGGATATTATCGTCGTTTCATACGTCATTATGGTACAATTGCAAAACCACTCACAGAACTCCGCTGTAAGGATGCTTTTTGTTGGAATGTTGATGAAGCCAAGGCCTTTGAGAGCTTGAAGTCATCCATTACTTCAGCTCCTGTATTAGTTCTACCTGATTTTCAGGTGACATTTGTTTTGGAAACTAATGCATCGAGTACGGGTTTGGGTGCGGTCTTAACTCAGTTAGGGAAACCCATAGCTTTTTTCAGCAAATCCTCGGGGTTGTGCCTAAAAACATTGTCAGTTTACAACAAAGAAAAGCTCGTCGTGTTACTTTCCACGAAGCATTGGATCTCGTATCTCATGGGAAGGCACTTCATCATCAAGACCGACCATCAAAGCCTTCGAATCTTACTGAACCAGCGCACAACAACTCCTGCACAACTACAATGGGTCATCAAAATGATGGGTTATGACTTCGAAATTCAGTTTCGAAAAGGATCAACAAACACTATAGCAGATGCCTTGTCTCCCAAGCATTCCTAGGACACTATCTCCCCATGATTTGTTCTTGCTATCAACTCACTTCCATCACCTGTATTAGACAGAATTCAAGAATCTTGGGTTACTGATCCTAAATTGAGCACATTGATCACCTTGTTACAATCAAATCCATCAGCTCACCCTTATTATTCATGGATTAACTCTTGACTGTTTCGGAAAGGCAAGCTAATTGTTGGTAAGGACCCTCATCTTCGTTCTGAAATCATCAATCACTTTCATAGTGGGTCTGTGGGGGGTCATTCTGGGTCATTGGCAACTTACAAGAGGATTGCATCTCACTTCTATTGGAAGAAGCTTCGCAAGGACGTCGCTTTGGTTGTGGAAACTTGTCAGAATTGTCAAGCTAATAAACCGGACTTGGCAGCATCTCCAGGACTCCTTCAACCCATACCGATTCCTACTCGAAAATGGCATGACATCTCGATGGACTACCGAAGTCCTATGGATTCGAGGTGATATTTGTAATTGTAGATTGCTTGACAAAATCAGCACATTTTGTGCCATTGAAGCATTCATTCACAGTTGTAGGAGTTGCGCAGGCTTTCTTAGACTCTTTTTTTCGCCTTCATGGAATGCCTAATTCCATCATCAGCGACAGAGACAACATATTTATCTCATCTTTTTGGCTCGAACTCTGTCGTTTGCAACACATCACACAGCGATTGTCCACAGCTTATCACCCACAAATGGATGGCCAAACGGAAGTGGTGAACCGTTGTTTGAAAACATATTTGCGTTGCATGAGTTCGGAATGCCCTCGGGATTGGTCCAAATGGTTTCCACTAGCTGAATTCTGGTACAATACGACATACCATTCTGTTATACAAACAACCCCATATGAAGCTTTGTATGGCCAAACTCCGCCTACCCGGCTTCCCTATGTTACAGGCTCTTCCCATTTGGATATGGTAGATCACACGCTCTCATCTAGAGAAGAAGTTTCACGCTTGTTGCATTTCCACTTGCAACGTTCTCAATCCCGGATGAAAAATCAAGCAAATCGCAAGCGATCTGATGGCACCCTTGATGTGGGAGAATGAGTTTATGTCAAATTGCAGCCCTAACGGAAAAGCTTGGTTTCTCGTCGGACATCTCAAAGGTTGGGTCCTAAATTCTTCGGACCATTCAAGATCCTCAGGAAGATTGGATTGGTTTCCAATACACTTGAGCTTCCGGTTGATTCAAAAATCCACCATACGTTCCATGTTTCCGAGCTGAAATCACACAAGGGTCCTGTTAGTGAGCAATCGGTTTTACCTGTCATTGATCCTGATAGCTCTTACACTCGGTCTACGGTGGACATCCTCGATCATCGCATGATCAAACGAGGGAACCAAGCAGCAACACAAGTCCTGGTGCAATGGTCAGATGGAGGTCCAAAGGTAGCATCTTGGGAGTTTCTTTATGATCTGTAACCTGGCTTTCCAGACTTCGACTTCATGAGGACATGAAGTTTAGAAGGGAGGGGCTGTGATATTGTCATTATCTATTATGGGCTTATAGTCCTTTTACTTTTCAATTCCTAGATGTTAAATGGGCTTATGTAGGCTGGCTCAGGCCATTATGCTTCTCTTTATAATATTAACGTTGTAATGAATTAGGCTGAATCAGAATGCCATTGTAATTTCTCAAGCTTAAGCTTGTCTTCTTCCTCCTCTCTCTATATCTCTCTACCTTTCTCTCTCTTTCCCCATCTCATCACCAACCCTAACCCTAGCATTTCGGTATTGGATCTGCCGCCACCCTACATCTACACATTCCCTCCTATCAGGCATTTCAATTTTGAGACTTTATCTCGTCCTTCCAAGCGTTCTTTGTTAGCCTACTATGTGATTCTGCAGGTGCGCCAGTTGGGACAAGATTCTGCAGGATGTGGGACAAGATCCACATCCTCAAATAAACTTTATCTATTTGAGGACATTTTTCCATCCTCGATAATTCAATGATCCACATCAACATGTCTTTTGGTACCAGATCTGTACTATGTGATTCTGCAGGTGCGTCAGTTGGGATAAGATTCGAACCTAATTGGGTTAGGTGTCACGTGATCTGGTCATATGGGCAGCTTTCTCGACCACTGATTTGGCTCGTGCGCGGGCCTTCAAGTGGGCGAAGTAGTCACCTTGTTATTTTCCGAGTTGGCTTGTCCCTTGTTGCATGATGGGTCGTCCAGTCCTTTTGGGCTTTTCCTGCCCAACCACGGTAGAAGGTATGGTTAGGTATTGGGGGACTGAGGTGGCATGTACATATTTCTTAGTGATGAGTAGGTTCTTGCCATGGTATACATGATCTGTTAGGTTTGGGTTTGGTTAGATGTTGTTCGATCTAGAGAAGGGTATTACTAATGGTTGTGTCTAGTTTGAGGTATTGTTTGGCTCAGTCGGTTTTCCTATCTCCCTTACTTTCTTGGATTTTTGTGATGGGCGTCAAGTTTGGTTTAGAAGTCATGGTGGACCCTATGCAAGAAAATCCTAGCCCTGATCCCTCTATAAGGTGTAGTAGTCGACTAGTCTGGCGATTCATGCAACCGAGTAGACCTCCTATTCTTCGTCCCAATCTGCTAGAGAAAGGCATGGCCCTTGAACGAAGAATCTACCTTTAGGGCCTTGGTGGATTGGTGAACCCTTGGTCTTGTGTTCTTCCTCACCCACAAGTATATTGGTAGGACGTGTCCGAGAAGCTCACATCGAAGACAAAAATCTTGTAGTCACTCGTAAGTGAATTGGATTGTCCAGCTTTCCTCCTCCTACTCATTTGGGGCTGTCATTGAA